>CAAE01014646.1:256837-267022 GCA_000180735.1 Tetraodon nigroviridis | reverse complement strand
TGACCTTGGTGGGTTTCATTTCGGGCCCCACCTCTATGCAATGTGTCCCATCTACCCACAATTTCTTTCATGCCCCATGTGCACGTGCTCGGCATAACCCTGCAGTTGTGTTTCTGCTGTCAAACACATGTGGATTGATGATGAAGTTTTTTACTGGTTTCCAAATTAAAAAGACAGCTTTGCTCAAGCGTTGAATTAGAGGTGAATCAAAGCAACAAATTGCTCACTTGGTTCTGAAACTACATCTGCGGAGATGATCTTGCTGTTGGTTTGTGTCTGTGTGTTCCTGCACACTGAAAGCAGAGGAATGTGGGGTCTGTGCCTAGCCAAGTTGCTGTTAACAACAAGTGAAAGGCTAATGGTTGGATCTGCAGTGTCATCTCAGCGTTTCGTCTGCCCCCTGACTCTTGGAATGTATGTAGATGACAGAGAAAAGGCTGCATCGTCCTTATACAGCAAAACAGGCACACCTAATACACAAGACATCCACACAATTCAACACATGATGCATTAAAAACCAAGCACATACTAGTCTAATCATCCCCAGAAGTAAATATACACAAATGAATAGACTTATTTTGCTTGAACTTGCGGCTCTTCCTTGCAGAGCAGTACCTTTAGTAAAGTACATGTTCTGTACCTTATATTTGGTTTTCTGAAGGTTTGGTTTGTTTAAAACATATATCAAACATGTGACACACACTGAGAAAGGAGAGTCCTCAGACACTGGATCAGAACTATACTGGTTCCCTTACAGCAACTTTCAAGATCTCCTGTTTAAGCTGATAACAACAGTCTACAGCCAAATGACGGTTATAGGAGGTCCAGCAGGTCTAACCATTAGTTTCCAGACACACCTGTGGGTTTAAATAGACCATCAAGGGATCACAAAATGCTTAACTTGTATCCTGAAAAGGATAAATGAATGAACAACTGTGCCTCGAAAAGTGTTATTTCCAGTTGTACTAAAGCATCTGTGATATTTACCTTCGACCCGTTCGGCTTTCGGAGCGTCTCTCACTTTTATTCCATCCTTCTGACATTATTTAGAGGCAGTAATTAAATGAACAATTTAGAAACAAGTTTAGAAGTTCAATGCCCCTAAATGAATTGAAATCGGGATGTAGATGTACAAATAATGCATCACGTCATATAAAATCCCAGATGTTTAAATATATTGCAGGACCTCAAGTCAATTAAAAGTTATATCCCCTCATGCAAAAATGAAGATTAGTTTTAAAAAGTATCAGGACTACAGTCAAAAAGCATCTGTAATGCTCTGTGTTGCTCTCCGTTTGTGAACTAGCAGTGCTCTCCAAGTGTTACCCATGCTGACCTTGAATTTTGTGCAGTGATTTTAAAAGAATTTTTTGCTATCACAAACAAACAGAAGCCTGCTGAGAGAAAATGAGCGTCACCGGTGGTCATCGGTTTGACACAGTCACGGCCTCGCCTCTCACGGCCCGTCTCTCCTCATCGCTCGTTTGTTTGGTTTTAAGATAGCCTATCTATATCTGCTCTCTCTGGCTGTCAGAGTTTCACTCAGTGATTCTGTCCTCTCAATCAGCGTGTAATTGGATCAGCGGCGCGAAGGAGATAAGCCTTGTGTATCTGGCTCAAAACAATGATTTATACAGCCTGTTGCATGATTTTCTCAAACCATTCTAGGCATCGCTGATCAAGTCCTTTAACAGCCTCAGCTCGAAACATTCCTCAGCACTGGCCTCACATGCACTGTGCCAAAGCAAACAATACGTGCACGTTTACTACATGTAGTCAAAATACAGACCCACAAACGAAGGTTCTGTATGCCCTACAGATAAATCTAAAAATCCAGGGTAGTGTTTTAGATAAAACCCACCCTTAATCTTCTCAACTAATGTCCAACTTTGGACAGTTTTAAAATCTAAAGCATTAAAACATTAAACAGCTTTTCCCTCTTTGTTTTGGCAAAAACTAAGAGGAAAAAGCCGACCGAAGAGTGATGGAGGAATCTGGGATGTTTTACCGGTGTGGTATAAAGCATACAAAAATGTCCTATCAAAAGTGACCTAATAAGGAAAGAAAGAGTGCACAGTGCCACTCTGGTAATGGCATGCACCCGTGGGCCTCTGTGTTTTAATTGCTAAGTAGATGATCTGGGATTATCCCTCATGAAATGTTATTGTCCTAAAAGGAGACAAAGGTATCTTGTGATCTCTGTGGGATTTAATCTACTGGCATCTTTTTGGAGAAAACAGGGCTGGTGCTTTGGCCAAAACACAGCCTCCTGCCCCATCACCATCACCTAATGGAAGTCACTAGAGGGAATCGATGGGGGCTTTTCTTATGGTGATGACCCAAACATAGATGTTGTTGACTACACCCCAGAGGCCAAAAACAAAGAAGCAAAGTTTTTTTCACCCTTCTGTTACATCGAAAGTGCTTGCACAGCATAACAGGCTGACCTTTCAGCTTCCATCCTATGCCGTTTTCAAGCCTATTTATGAATAAAACAAGCTACATGGGTAAAATCAGACCAAATCAACTTCTTGAGCAAAGAAGTGAAAAGTTTTACACTTAAACTGAATGAAAAAAATGAGCCCTTTGAGGAAATCGATGGTGTGTTTCTAGATTCTCACGCAGGACTGGAGACGTGAGACAGCAAACATAAATAAACTGCCGTCCATTGAAATAAAACAGGAGACAAATCCAGGAGGAAGTGTGTATAAATCAGCTCTAGTGTTAGATACACACAGAGGATCCCCACCCGCTGAATGCACACACACATACACGCACACACTGAAGCAGAACAGGAGGATATGACAGTCCCACTACAGGGTCTAATCCTTTAAACCACAAAAGCAACATGATGTGATGCTGTTATCAATTAGCCCTAATCCAAAAGCTAAACATATTTGATCCAACCCTTAACACCTTGATCAGTCATCTCTGCTCCAAACAGCACCGGGCCGACATGTTTCTGGGTTCGTGTGGTCACACTCCCACCGTGACAGCGCGCAACAAGCCATTTGGATGTATCTAAAAACAGCGCGCAAACAGCCGAGTGCTATTCCTATGTATGGAAAATCATCCCAAAAAGCAAACAACCAAAAGCAACACTTTGGTTTCAACTGTTTACTTTTAAACTATTTTTATGGTGTGAATTTCCAGGATATGTACTAATGCGAGAAAATAGTGCTGTTTGGAATGGGGTTTGCTACTGCAATTTGTTCATGCATCATAAAGACCAAATTCCAAGAAGTTTCGTGTAAATTATTAACAATTTTTCACCAGACCAGTTTCCAACATGATTTCCCGGTTATGAGCGAGAGAGATAAACTTTTGAAAAGAAGGTCCCAGGCTTCGATGTGTTTATTTAACGGTTAAACATGAAAAAGTTTGGAGGTCTGCAGGAGGCGCCTTTACGGTGGATGACTGACAACCCCGTCGTGACATCACTGCACGACAAAACGAGTCGCGGGAGGAAGAGAAGGCGCCAATCAATCCAGCCGCTCCGCCGTGGCGCACGAAGACGCTGACGCGCTCGCTGTGCGCACGTCCTCTGTAGACTTCTGCCTTCCACATTTATCCCGGCGAACTTTTTCATTTTTAAGATGTTCTACCAAGATGCTTTATACTTAGATCGTTCCTGCCTACGCAAGCCCGCTTCCCCTTAAACTTTTTTTTGTTTGTTTGTTTGCTTTGTTTTGTTTTGTTTTTTTCCCGTGGCGACCAAGAGCTATCCCGAATTGCATCTGGTGAGAATATGTGCAACAGGCGAGCAGCGAAGGGCATGGGCTGTCTTTGGTCCCCCAAGGAGAAGCAGCGTGGATTTAACACGAATTAATGTGGAATTTATCGCGGAGCCTAAAGGTGGAACGACGACCGGACAGAGCGCTTCCTCGACAGGTAAAATGCGCCTCAGTGACATTGCTAAAAATCTTAGAGGCGATATTTTACTTTCAATATTGTACACAAGGTCATTTCTATATTTAAAAAAAGTTTATTTCACAGCTGGGAGTTGATATTTCCAGTTCAGCGTATTTGCGTAAAGGTTAAAACTTCAAACTTTTAATGGAAGCGAAGATAAAGTTTTAAGAAAAGAGTTTATTGAGACTGGGATATCTTCTTTTTGCTGTTTTGAATTATCTTGTCTTGGCTACATCTGGCTCTGCTACGCACGTCAGACTTAACACCTGCAAGCCTAAAGTAACCCAATCCCTTTTGGTTACACATGAGCGTCAAAACCTCTGCAAATCGACGTTTGCGCTCCTGACCGCCTCTGCTACACATTTTAACCTTCAACTTTCCTGACATTTTTATTTTTCCCCCCTGATCTCTCATTTCATAACAGACTCTTCAACATGATTTCCCATCTCATGGAATTTGACAGCTGTTCTGCACTCACTCCGGAGCTTTCTTTGATTTTTTTTCCTTTCTCCTGCCATTCTTTTTTTTTTTGGTGGTTGCTCTTAACTTCCCTCACCTTGATATCTTCATGTTTCAGTTTATGTTGAGATCAGTCGCGCACGCTCGAAGCAAACTACCGCCAGAGGTGATAGCGTTTTCCCCCTTTTTTGTTTTACTTCAAAGTAAAAAGGTGTCTTCCTTTTTAACCTGCTTCCCTTCAATCCTTCCTGCCATAACGGGGAAGGGGGGGGATCATGCAGACTTCTGAGACTGCTTTCGTGAAGCCTCAGCTGTGCCTACCTCATGCCAGTATTTAAGCATCAGTGAACTGACAAAAACCAACTTTCTCTCCAGGGACTGACTGATCATGGTCGCCGTGGTCCGCTCTCTCATGGTACTGCTGCTCGCTCAGGTGTTGTTGGAAGGTGCTACTGGACTTATCCCTGAGGTCGGCCGGAGGAGATACAGCGAATCTGGGAAGCAGAGCCCACAGCAGTCAGAGGGCTTCCTCAACGAGTTTGAGCTTCGGCTTCTCAATATGTTCGGACTGAAGCGGAGGCCGACCCCGAGCAAGCAGGCTGTGGTGCCGCAGTACATGGTGGACCTTTACCGCATGCACTCGGCGAACGGAGATCACAGCGCTAAACGACCCAAGAGCATGGGGAGACATGCAGAGAGAGCCGCCAGCAAGGCCAACACGATTAGAAGCTTTCACCATGAAGGTATGTATTAGCGACATACCTTTACCTGTCAGGCGGACAGCTCTCTGGTTTTCTCAGACAGCCCAAACCTATATTTAAACATGACTCAAAGCGTCAGAACTAAATCTCAGAGTCCTCGCTGTTTTATGGCGCGTTAGTCATTTACAGGTGACACACGTCCGAGTCACTCGTAACCCTTTAATGTGTTTAAAATTACTTAAAACTCACAGACACGGCGGCAAACGAGCTCCCCATTCACAACAAAATTAGACTGACTCTCATAAACGGCAGTGATGCAACGTTTAACAAAACGCTCCTTTGGTGCAGCTGTCACAGGCTTCGAAAACATCAAGGGGCGGTGGTGTCCTTGGGGTAATTTGTTTCTTAATAATTGATGGTGTTTGCATGGGCCCTGAAAACAGCTTTTCCAGACACGCACTACAGGAGCAGGATAAAGGGCGGTGCTGCTTTCTGCAGGTGATAGTCATCAGCCTGTTACTCCAATAACACACGGCGTGCGTGGAGTTTTGCTAACATGCGTTATGACAAAGTTCTCATGTCAGACTTAATTCTGAGTCACTTTTAACAGGACTGGAATTAGTTGTTTTAAGGAGCGCAGCCGGGCTATGTGCCTTTTCTGCACGTGTGCGCCATTGTGCGTGTCTCACAACACCGACAGTTCGACTTCAGCGTTCCCTGTTGAACATTTATGTAATTTTAGTTCAAGATCAAGTTGTCCTGGACACATTTCCATGTCCTATATTCAGAAATAAATAAGTGCAGGGGTTTGCCACTCATGCTTCGACTGTGTTTATATGACGATGTGGGTTAGTTTACACGCACTGCAATTATCTAGCAGGAGTACTTTAAACATAGCTGATGCTTTAATTATGTATTAAGTTCAGCTGCAGAGCAGCAAAGTGGTGCGCTTTGAGAGAGTGTTAAAACGATTTATGCACGACAGAAAACAACTCTGCGCTTGTCGTGTATCTGTATGCAGCACCCGGGCTCACATGGACCATGGTCCAGTTTTTTTTATAACATACAATTGACTGAGGGTTAACACAGAGGCTTTATAGACTCCTAAGTGTTTGAGTGGGGAAGTTTCCATCAGGGGTGAGTCAGAGGGGTGGTTGAGTGGTTGGGTGCTCTCCAGAAGTCTAGTGCAATGACACCCAGTGGTTACATTGACACACTACAAACAAGCCTGGCCAGGGCAACCGGGTTGACTGATTGCTCCCTGCCCACTGGTGGAAACCTCTGCAGCCAGCCAGCGTACACCTTGACACCACCGGCCATTAGGAATGTGCTCAGACTGTGTTTACATATGCTTGCCTAGCTCTTCCATCGTATGCTAACTGAATTGTAGGGTTGTTAAGCGTTCCCATGTTGCAAGACCTGCAATTGATCGCTCGTCCCTATAATAAGCGTGCATATACAGATGCAGGGGCTGCAAATCAAAGCGAGCCGCTCATCGTTCATCTGTTATACAATATTAATTTTGCCAAAATAATTGGTTTCGCTGCTATCAGTTTTTAAAAATAACAGTTTTTGCTGCCAAATAGAACATTTCTAATATTACACATTAAGTGGCTGCCAAAGACATGTCTGTGATGAATGACCCAACATTAGGCTTTATCTTCCTTTTGGCATCGGGTGCAGAAATCAAGAATGTGGATACACTCATATCTGTGGTTCACACGTTTTTAACAAGCCCTAACTTGTTCGCACAGCCTTTTTTCAAAGGAGAGAGGGAGAGAGTGAGGCAGCAGAGGAGAAGCGACAGAGAAGAAAAGAGAAAGAAAATAGGATTTGAGGTTAAAGGAACAAAGGGAAATGGGATTTGTGAGCTAAAAGACAGAAAGAAAGAGAGGTTTTGGGGACCTAGGATAGAAGCAATGAGAGACTGGGGGCTTTCCCACATCAAATGGGGAGTGATATGCCTAATTGAGGTCTTTGTGCCTCTGGAGGGTGGTTTAGGATGAGATGGTGGAATTTCCTAAATGCTGCTTTGAAACAGGACATTGTTCAAAGTTTGTGTTTATTTTACCACACTCGGCAGATGAGGAATATGTCTGTTTACCATTATGAACTTAGCTGTAAAAAAGTTCAAAGTTGATTCCCTTAGAGTTAAAATGTAGGGTTGCCAATTGTCCCGGACTCACAGGACGTAGATCTAGTTTTCTAGGTCTTTTTTTCTTTGTCTAAACCAATTATCATCCTTCAAGTTTACAAAGACGGTCAGACCTGTAAAGGGTAATGGAGCAGTTGGTATTTGTGTTGGCATTTGTGTAATCCATTTGCAATCGATTTCCATTTGGCTGCTGCTCCCATCCCACTCTTGCTCCAGATTTCGAAGCATTCATAATGGCTAACTGGCAGCAATGGATTCTTACAGTTCAAATTTGCCATTCAAAAGCAGTCAAAGAATGTGAGTCTCATCAGGAGAGAGATTTGGACCGGTTCCGGCCTCCTATATTATTAGCACAAAGAATATCAATTCAGACTTTTATTTCTTCCTCATATTTAAATCACCCATAAACATTTTGAATATAAACTGCATTTTCCTATAATATGTTTATCTCCGTGTTGTATCTTTTAGAGTCGATGGAGGCACTGGCCAGGCTCAAAGGCAAAACAACTCAACAGTTCTATTTTAATCTCACATCCATACCTAAAGAAGAGCTCATCACCTCTGCAGAGCTCCGTATCTACAGGGATCAAGTCATGGGAGCTGCATCCACCAACAACAGCTCTACCAACAGCAGCACCAGTGATAAGGCTCATGCTGGTGGCTTCCATCGCATCAACATCTACGAGATATTCGGAGTTCCTCAAGGCAGGGAACCTCTGGCACGTCTGTTGGACACTAGGCTTGTTCAGGACTCTCTGACCCGGTGGGAGAGCTTCGATGTCAGCTCTGCTGTATTTCAGTGGACCTCTGGGAAAGGCCACAATCACGGCTTTATGATAGAAGTGCTTCATCCAGAGGAGGGCGAGGTAGAACAGGAGCGAGCCGACAAACATAGCAGACATGTCAGAGTGAGCCGGTCCTTGCATCAGGACCGGGACTCATGGCCTCAGGCCCGGCCTTTGCTAGTAACGTACGGCCACGACGGCCGCGGGGACTCGGTGCTCCACACCAGGGAAAAACGTCAGGCAGCACTCCGCAAACAGCGCAGGAAACACCAACACAAGGCCAGCTGCAAAAGGCATGCCCTGTATGTAGACTTTAGTGACGTTGGGTGGAACGAGTGGATTGTGGCACCCCCTGGCTACCATGCCTTTTATTGCCAGGGAGAATGTCCATTCCCCCTGGCAGACCACCTCAACTCTACCAATCATGCCATTGTGCAAACACTGGTCAATTCAGTCAACTCGAATATTCCCCGAGCTTGTTGCGTGCCCACTGACCTCAGCCCCATCTCCTTACTCTACCTGGATGAATATGAAAAAGTCATCCTTAAAAACTACCAAGACATGGTGGTGGAGGGATGTGGCTGCCGGTGAGAACGTGGACAATAAGAGACATCCGAGATTTAATGGACACCCGATTTCCCAATAAAGACATTTATTTATATAAAAGATGGACAAAACAGAACTATTGTGGAAGAATAAAACTATATATGAATATATTTATGTCTACGTAAAGTTGGGAAAGAAATATTTTAATCAGAGGAATTTTTTTTTTCTTAACTGGTTCTGAAAATGTATTTCGGATGTACATTTTAAAATGGGTGCAATACCACATGAAGTATAATGCTCAGATTTTTATTTTGTATTTATTTCTATTATAACCACTCTATTTGTAAATAAATATTGTGTATTTATCATGAAAAAAATGGGAGCTACTTTAATTTTTCAAGGCCTCTCTGCCTGGGGCCACCCATGTGCTGCTGACATTAAAAACAGAGTCTCAAATTCTGCCAGAAATTAGCTGTGAAAATACATCACATGACAAGAAGATCATACTACACTGATTGCAAACTAAGCATTGCGTTTTGTGTGTGCGTGGGGGTGGTTAGCACATGTAACTGGAAACTTACAACAACAGTAACAGAGTGAGAAAAATGACAGAGCTCGAGCTTCTGTAGTGAACTGCAGCAGGGTCACAGGGCGGGAGTGACAAGTTTGCAAATGTGATCGATTCCCAGGGGAGGATTAGAAAAACACCAAGCATTGCATGTCACTGCAAAGATCCATGGGAATAACTAGAACGCAGCGTCTAGAACACAAGCTCCTGTCATTTTCTTTGGTCTTCCTAACCACCTCTCATTGGAAAAAATGGACCTGCAGGGTTTTGCAGGAAGGTCTGGAAGGGCAGAGAGTTTATTTATAGTACGATTTGAGACTGAGCGACCACAAACTGTGGCAGACTGACACACCAACGTTACCTCAAGCAAGAAAAAAAAAATCCTACTGGCACTTTAATTAATAAAGACAAACACACACGGTTGCACCTGTCCACATAGTGCACATGCTCAGACAGATTCTTTCCCACTTGAGAATTTGGTTGTCTTTGTTGTCTCTGACTCACCGGGCTTAGATGTGATTCACCGTCGTGCTAAGGAAAAATATAGGAACCTTTCACAAAAGTTGGACACAAAATCATTTGTAACAACAGATGAACTGCAACATACGCGAACACTTAAAGCAGCGTAGGAGTCATCTTTTATTCATAGAAAGTGTCTGGCAAAAGCATATCGTGTTTCCATGATATTCTGAATCATTAACACCTGAGTCAATATGTTCATATTGTAGCGCTTTGATGGCAGGAACAAAACACACAGGCTGAACGGAATTGAATAAAACAGCTACAGAAAGAAAATTTATAGTGTAGCCACAATAGCAGATCAGATAATGAGAGGGCGGAGAGGAGCAGAGAGTGGGAGAGTTCTGCAGACTCTAACTGGCCATTTTCTGCTGTGTTTGCATTAGAAAGGGTTTGGAGGGATCACAAGGCAGCTGAAACACTCTAAATAGAACTTTCCTCTTATGTGAGCGTACATTGGGAATGTGGAATGTCGGTTTTCAATCTCAGACACGCAGATTTACGCATTACAGTTTGCATTGGAAAACCAACACGGTTGTT
>CAAE01014646.1:230720-255983 GCA_000180735.1 Tetraodon nigroviridis | reverse complement strand
TCTATGAAAACAGATTTTCCCTTTCCTTTTCCATGCACATCTGGTAAATCTCTTAAAGGTGCCTTGTGTTGTCTTTATTTATGCACAAACACACAACAGAGCAGCCACAGGACTGATGAGCATAACACTGGAACTTACTAGCGTGGCAGCGCTCTTTCGTTTTGTTTAGTGCATCGAAAACCACACCAAAACTATCTGCAGCTCCAAACAACCAAAATCACAAGGTCTGTAAAATCAGATTTCCAGAATTCTGACTGGCACAGATTTGGAAAAGTACATGGTGTGCCATGTTCCTTGGACTCTACAGAGCTTAGACTCTACAATAAATCTGAACTGCCTCTTTTTCAAGGGTAAGAATAAAATGTGCAGAAGATAGGCTTCAGACCTTAGATTTACTGCTAACAACTATCTTTTCTTCATGTACAGATTATTTCAAAGGCAGTGCACACATCACATGTAATATAGTGCCAGTTCTCTTTTTTTCTGTATTCTGAGAACGAGCAGAAGACAACATCTTGCAACACTAAAACTGAAGCATCTGTGCCGCAGACCTAAACACATCAAATGCACATTAAGGAACAAATAATAAGGAATGAATATGACTTTCCCAGATTCACAAGACAACACTTCAGTATATCTACGGTTTTAGTTTTTTATTCTACACAAAGAACCTCATCAGTAATGAAAGAATTATTAAAGCACAGAGCTGAACCAATAAAAATGTCTTTATGCATAAAATAGCCAAATTACTTTGGGGAAAAACTATTTTTTTTCTCCTGAAATACGTTCTGTTGCTACCATTTCTGTAAGTGGTAATCATCCATGCACTTACACTGAAGTCAACCAGGGGTGGTATGTTGAAGTCATTACCACTGGTTGTAACTGTGGAAAAGACCAATATATAGCCTCACACTAACTGGAGTACAGCATTAAATGTATGTCTACTGTTATGATACTCTGGAGAACAAGGCAATGAAACTTTAGAGCTTCAACTATATGCCTCATCCTGGAAAGGTTTCAATATCATGTTTTTTAATATGAAACATTTGACGGCCACATGCAGGCAGCTACTGTACAGGTAATTTAATCAAAAGTAAAAACATTACTTATGGAAAACACAGAGGGAAAGACCTGATTGAGTCAGCGGCATTAATAATTACCAGGAACTTTTGCAGAGTTGATCAAGTCGATAATTCAGAAAGTTATGTCTTTGCTGTGTTGCAGTTTATGGTGAAAAACAACAACGTTTGCTGCGGGTTATGCCGTTTCCATTGTGTTGCATACTCAGATGTTGGTAAGAAGCGTTTACCCTTTAAAATCATCAAATTACACAGTAAATATAAGTTAACAGCTGCTGTTTCTGTTTCAAATTTGCAGTGCCTGTACTTTAGAGTTTCTACCACACATTGAGTTTAACTGTTATTCTGTGATCAAACAGCCTGGAAATCAAAAAGTCTGCCTCACACTTAATATCTGAGGAAACAGGAAGAAGTTCCATATGGGCCACATATGGAACAAGATTAAGGATGTATTTGCCTCTAGACACTGGTGTAAGGTCAGTTTTGTGTTTACTCCTCTGATGCTTACTTTAGGTTAGGCCAAGAGTGAGCAAACTTTGTGGGTTAGATTTGGTGAATAAGCTCCATTGGCTGAACAGAATAACTGGAACACTTGAACACTGCCAAAATCACTGCTAAAGAAATCGTAATTAAAAGTGGTGAGAAGAATTTCTGCATTTTTAATAATAAAAATTGATTTTTTGTCTAATTCTGTTTATGTTTACAGCAAATTTCACTGTGTACCGTACTACATCATTATAGTTTGGATATAGTTTAGTTTTTACCTACAAATATTAAAAATTTTTGTAAGAATGTTTTATCATTTGAAAAATGATAAAAAAATGCTGTGTGAGTTCATTAATTTCTCTCTTTAAAAATGCAAAAGTTCAGCATTTTTGTGCTAAAGAAAGCAGCTTCATGTTAATTTTGAAAAAAAAAAAAAACAAAAAAAACAAAACAAAACATGATTCTACAACCGCAATAGTGGATTTTCTAAACGCTGCTCAGAGAATCGGTCTACAGTACTCTTCCACTACAGTGGTTAACGCCTATCGATTATTCTGAGTTCGACGTCAACGGTGTCCTGTCTACCGGCTTTTAGCCAATCAGCTTCCAGTGCGGTGAGGCGAACGCCTGATCTATGTTCTGAAATCAATTAGCCGTCCTTGGTAAGCTAAGGCACCGAAAGCTAACACGTGGAAATAGCATTTTAGTCTGTATTTTGGGTTCTTTTTTTACCTTTTGCTGTCTTTTAAATATTCGTAAAACTCTGGTTTAACTTGTTTAAAATGGCGGACAATGGAGACGACGATTCGCAGTATAGAATAAAAGAAGGGGACTACGTAGTGTTAAAACGAGGAGATATATTTAAAGCTGCCCAAATTCAGCTAAAAAAGTAAGTTTATTCTGTTTTAACTAGATAAACAACATCCTCACTTTTTAAAAAAAAAATTGCTGTAATTTAAATACATAGATTTAAATAGATTCATTCGTTGATTCCGACGCACAGGTTTCTGTTTATTTATCTATGGTCATTTCTTCATGTCTGTCTAATTTGTTCACAGAAAGGTGATTTTTGAGAAGCAGTGGATTTACCTGGATAACGCAGTTGGACACTTTTACAGAACTACATTTGAAATTGGATCTGGAGGCACCCTGCATCCGAAAAAGTCGAAAGAACTGGAGAGTTCCACTGGTATGTGCGTTTCTTACATACCACATCATCATGGAAATCCTAGTTATGTTTACACTTGAGAAATTAATCCAAAGAATTTTTGCAAGGAGACATTTTCAGATTTGGATTTTATTTCTTTCTCGTTTTCTGCAGCCGCAAAGGAGGCTGGAACAGACAACAGAAACATTGTAGATGATGGCAAGTCCCAGAAACTAACCAGGGATGATATTGAGATGCTGAAAGAGCAAGGTCTGAAGGGTCAGGTACATCCACTATCCCCACCTACTGAAAGCTGATGACCACGTTCAAATCCAGCAATGAGAAAATCCTGTTGACGTCAACCCATCAAATGTCATTCCATTTATACAGTTTGGAAAAAGAAAAGAATCAAAAATAACAATTTTGTAGCTCCAAAAATTCAGGTTATATTAGATAAGATGAATGGAACTCATGTATGCTGTCCTAATCTTTTCAATATTATGTATGTATTGTGTATCTAGAAAAATGCCGTTTGGTAATTAGTTATCATTTTTAATGAAGTGTTGTCATTATTATTATTTTTTAACAGTAAGTGTAAGACATTTGAGTCAGAATGGGTTGGCTTGTTTCTACAGGCAGGGAAGACAAATAGGACTGTTTTTGTCTTTAATTGAAATCTGTATTTTAAAATAGATGGTCAGACAAAATATTTATGATTATGATTTACAGGAAATTATTCAACAATTGATAGATAACAGCTCTACGTTCAAAGATAAGACAGAATATGCCCAGGACAAATACATCAAGAAGAAAAAGAAGAAGTGAGTGATTTCTGAAGAAAACCTCAAGTTTCCTTAAGATAAAAACCTGTATTGTTTTAACTTGTTGTCATGTTGTCTTTTTCCAGGTATGAAAACACTGTGATGATTCTAAAACCGTCCTGTCGCATCCTGGCCATGATGTACCATGGCAGAGAACCTGGGAAGATTTGGTGAGTCGTCACGTAGATTAATGAGTAAATGTAGAGAATTCTGGAGCAGGAGGGGAATATTGTGTGACGTGCACCGTTTGTGTTTTATGCAGCCATTTACGGCATGACACGCTGGCTCAGATGTTGACGCTGGCCAACGTCCACGCTGGCAGTAAGGTTTTGGTGTTTGAGACCTGCTCTGGTCTTGTCCTCGGCGCTGTCATGGAGAGAATGGGCGGTACGTCAGTAATCTCATCAACCTGTCTTTTCCCTCTTCGCTCATAAGGATTGAAACTTTTTTTGAAAGTCTCCATCTCAGCATTTTGTTTAAATTACCCTCTCAATTCTCCTCACCAAGGCTTTGGTTCAGTAATCCAAATGTACCCAGGAGGGGAGCCTCTTCGCCCGGGCGTCGAGAGTTTTGGCTTCCCTTCACATTTTCATGATATGCTGCATGAATTCCCCATCTGTCACGTTAACGCTCTGCTGGCAGGGACTTTGGACACCAAAGCTAAAGACCCCAACACTGGTACAGCTAGCCCTCCTTTAATAAATAAAGATTAACCTTGCTATCCTAAAAAAAACGAATAAAACATTTGCAGATGTAGACGTGTGTGCAGTAGCAAAATGAAAAGACTGTTTGTTTGAACATTCCAGATTTAGAGCAGTCTATTTTAACTACGGGGGACAGTCAGCAAAACAAGCCTGAAGTCAAACAGCAAGGCAGAAGCGCAGAAGAACAGAGCATGGAGGCGAGCAGCGATGCTAATAGAAGCGATGACCAGGCGAAGGAGGACAGAGAGAAACGTAAAGAAGCCAAAGTAGGTGGATTGTTTTGCAACCACACTCACCACAGAGCCAGTTTTTGTGTCTCCAAAGCAACTGATGTATCTGTAGGGGGGCTTTTTTCCCACAATCTCAGGGTGGAAATTTGTAGTGGGTCAAATTAAAAGACCCAAAAGTTAAATTCAGAGTTTTGGAGTTATTTTTTTTTAATATCTGATACTTTCTAGTCCCAAGAAAGAAAGGTAAAGCTGGAGGAGAAACGAAAGAAGATGGCAGCCGCTGCTGCCCTGTTGGAAGGGAGGAACGCTGATGGGTTCGTGTCAGATTCTACTTTCTGTTTTCTGTCTGTCTGTCTGTCTGTCTGTACCATCATCCTGCATCCTAATTATGATTAAACGCTGAATGTGCATCTTGCCTATTATATAAGATGTGAAACTGGTGTAGGAGTTTCAGTCAATACCCCATAGAAAGAAGATGGACTCCTTCACCCACCTTGACCTCACTTAGGAGTAAGCAGTTTTTGGCAGAGGATGGATGGATGTAGTTTGCAAAAATTTCTGACCATTGCAGAACAGATTTTTTTGTCTTCGACACCCCACAATCATTAAACATTGATCGTTAGGTAGCTTTCAGTCTAAAATATGAATAATAATTCCCTAACATTTTAACCTCGGAGCACAATTTTCCAGTTAATCCTACCATACTGTCTTTTATGGACACCTTTACTTAAACAAATTACAGAATGAATCACTACAAAAAGTACTGACTGGAGCCCTAAATCCTCTTCTCACAACTCACATGCAGCACTATGAGACTGCCGACTTACACCTTTCCAGTGTGTGATTTTATTTTATAGCGACACATTTGCTTCATCATCTATTTTCTCCTACCCAGGTTGGTCATAGCCAGTCGCTTCCACCCGTGCCCTGTCCTGTTGGGCCTGCTCAAATTCCTCGCCCCCTCCAGGCCTTTTGTAGTCTATTCTCAGCACAAGGAGGTAAGATCATGACAGTGGAAGTGAAAATTATAAAAAGAAAGAGCAAGACCCAATTAAATGCACGTTGTTAACTAGAGAGAGACGCGACATTAGTGCCACTTAAACTCGTTTGTCTGCAGAGTTCTTATTTCATTTTTTGTCTGGTTCCTCTGCAGCCGCTCATCGAGTGCTACACAAAGCTGAAGGAGGTTGGTGGAACAGTGAGTCTCAGACTCACAGACACATGGCTGAGGCATTATCAGGTAAGACCTGGAGAGACCGTGGCTGTTTTTCCTACTGTTACATGCTGAGTTAACTTTCTGTTGCCTTCTACTCATAAAAGAGGCAAGTTAGTTATGTGATGAGAAGTTTTGTGTTTTATATATTTCACTGCTGAATTTGAGTATTTGCCTACTCGAAGTATAAATCACCTCAGGAATAAGTGCTGTTCTCTGCAGTGATCCGGTGGGATTAATGTCTCCTGACTAATATTTCTGCACCCTAAACCAAGGTTATGCCGAACAGAACGCATCCCCTGCTGCTGATGAGCGGTGGCGGCGGCTACGTCCTGTCGGGGATTACCGTCTCTGTAGACCACTCCAAAGCCGCGGGGTCCCCGCAGGCTGAAGAACCAGCACCAAAGAAACTGAAACTGACAAACACGGAAGGGTAAAATGAGCGGCGAAGGGTCGTGGTCTCGTAGAATGCGTTACCAGCGGCCTGGGGATTCTCCCACAGCGTCGTCTTCTCTGTCTGCTGAACCGATTTGACACATTTGAAGACCGAGGGCCTGGTTTGCATCCATGAGAGCACTTCTTCTCCATCTAATCTATTCAGATCAGTGAACTGGAAGCGTGATACTATGGACTAAACCCGAAATGGGTCCGCCGAGTGATGGTTTATGTAAGAAACCTGCTGGTTTTGCTGTTCGGGTGGTACGAGACCACCGCTTGTTTCAGCCTCAAGACCAGCTGTGATTTTTCTTTTGTTGTTTTTTTTTTTTTACAAAATCCTTTTTCCCTTATATAATCCGGGTAATACAGCACCGTTGTTGTGTGAATGCACAGAATTAATATGTAGTACTAAAGAACCTGAGTTTTCACATCAATAAATGATTTGCAACACATTTTTTTTTAATCCCAGGATAGTTTCTTTTATTTAGTGCAGACAAATACAAGCATTTTCAAGACATTTAGTTTTATTAATTATAACTTTTTTTTTCGTTATACAGGATTATCACAAAAATCATTCACATGCTATTTTTAAAACCTAAATGTCACAGTTAGGATACTAACAGGAAAGACTTGAGGAATGTCTAATATTTGGTCGTTTTATCTTTTTAAACTCTAAACAGCAAAACAGCAGACAGAAACAGCAATATTTATCCACGACTGGTGAAATGACATGGCAGCCATCCTGGATTAGGTGCTGTTTTCATGCAACTTGGCCGCAATTTTCTGCAACTCCGTGTCCATCGCTGCAAGGGTTTCCAGCTCTTTCTCCTTCAAAAACATGGAATATTTAAACATGAGTAATGCCTATGTTTGTCTGGATGTGCTGACTTTTCTTTTCTTCACAGCGCCTGTTTGCCCCTCTAATGTATGAGGCAGGAAACTGTCCTCGTGAGGTTCTGGGTTGGTGATAACTTCAGGAGCTATAAAAGATTACTGGTGCACTGAGAATGTAAACGTTGAGAGCAGAGAGAAGGTGCTGAAAACAAAAAGCTGATTTAAGGACGGTATTGTCATCCTCACTGCTCTGGAGGAGCGACGTGACAGAGCTGCTTCCCTTTTGTCTCCTAGTATTTGGAACATGGCTGTGAGGGACAGCTCATGATGTGCATTTGCATGGATGCATATTCTCCCTGGCTCTGGTTCTGGGGGCTAAATCCTCACCGCTGAGCACAGACTAGATTTCCATAATGAACATTGCCGCTTTCCCCCTAAGTAAAACTGCTGGAGCTACGCGAGCTTCTTCGTGGCTTTATTGGGTCAGCTGAATAAATTGAAATGTTAAAGTTTCGAGAGTAAACATGACAGCAGGTCTGTTTGAGGGACTCCAGCGTTAACGAAAGCAGCTATTACCTCTGATGTGTGCTCCTCTCTGGCTCCTCTTAAAAGGAGTGGCTTGTCACCTGATTTATCTTATAGCCTAGTCCCTTTGCTAGCTCATCCATCTGATCAGATGAAATCACATGTTCATTCCTCAGAAGTTCACCCAGGATCGCTGTTCCTCGTCAGCTTTGGCACTCTCGTATAATTAGCTTTGTTTGGTAACGCCTACCTTATTGGAGGTTGCGTTGTCCGACTCCCTTTTGAACCACGCAGGCTGGTAGTAGCCTCTGTAAATCCACGGATTACGCTTCTCAGACAGATACCTGGAATAGCAGACGCCTTAAAGTCAGAAGATGCTGATATTTAAAGACTTTTTGGCATCTAGAATTTTGAAAGCCTGTTGATAGGAGGATACAAACATGAAAGGAACTAAAAATACCTCAGGTCTTCGTTCTTTCCCTGCGCTTCTTCCTCGTATTCCTCTGAATCCCCTCCCTGCTCTGCTTCTTCCTCTGACGCGCCTCCAGCATGACTGTGATATTTGCTGCTGTGATGGTCTTGATCTTTTCCGTTCCTTTTGTCCAAGCCCCACGACTCCTGGCTCCGATCGTTGTCCGGTTCTTCGTTGGTGAATTCTTCATCACGTCTGTGTTTTTTCTGGTGGTACCTGCCAGGCCTCCAGCTTCTCTTGTCATAGCCGGTGTCAAAGTCCCAGTACTCTTGGCTGCGTTCGTAGTCAGGATCATCTGAAAACTCTTCATCACGTTTGTGTCTCCTCTGGTAGTACCTGCCAGGTCGCCATTTCCTCTTGTCTCTGCCAATGTCAAAGTCCCATGACTCCTGGCTGCGTTCCTCATTGTTCTCATCTCTGGGTTCTTCTGGAAGTTCTTCATCACGCTTGTGTCTCCTTTGGTGGAACCTGCCAGGTCTCCATTTCCTCTTGTCTCTGTTGTTATCAAAATCCCAGTATTCCTGGCTGCGTTCATCATCGTTCTCATCTCTGGGTTCTTCTGGAAGTTCTTCATCACGCTTGTGTCTCCTTTGGTGGAACCTGCCAGGTCTCCATTTCCTCTTGTCTCTGCCGTTATCAAAGTCCCAGTATTCCTGGCTGCGTTCATCATCAGATTCTCCATCGCGCCTGTGTCTGGTCTGGTGGTATCTTCCAGGCCTCCATTTTCTCTTCTCTCTCTCATCTTCCTCCTCATCATCTGATCTCTTCTCGTCTAAACCCCAGCTCTCCTGACTGCGCTCGCTGTCCTCCTCCTCTTCTCCTCGTTTCGTCTTGCGTGGGGAGTATCTGGGCCTCCAGCTCATGCTTCGTTTCTGCCGTGGTTCTTCCTCCCTGTTTTCATGACCCTTCTCATCGCCCAGACTCCAGGATTCCTGGCTGCGCTCATCTTCTGGGCTCTCCTTTTTTTCCCTCACAGATTTCAGCAGAGCCTCGACGTCTTTGACATCTGCTCCTTCAGCCACGGGCGTCTCAGGATGACCATTTACCACCTCTCCATGTGTCACCATCCACTCTGCACTCTTCTTGTCCACTGGGGCACGTTTGACCCCTGAGACATTGAAAAAAAAAAAAAATGGTAGGATGAGACTCAACATTGCTCCAGGAAAAAGTGTCAATTGATTTCTTAACAGCCTCCAGGGGCCTTCTTATATGGTCTTTAATTATTTGGTCAATCACTTTTTTGATATTTAGTCGTTACCAAAGGCTACATAAAAGATTGGATGCTACTGGAAAATGTTTATTTTATTTTTTTTTTCCCAGGGGGGTTTTGGAGAGTCAGTTACAGTCAGATTTCTGCCAGAAAGCAGCAGCAGCCTCTGTCGGTGCAGACAGCCAGAACAAAAACTAATCACATCTTACAAGAGTTTTGCCCACCATTAAATAATTTGCTCTCGCTATATTTCTTTTGAGAGTTTAATGCGAAAAGTGGGAAATCTCGTTGCATTTTTTTAGTCGGGAAGGTTATTGTTTCACTTTTAAGGGGTAAATCAATCACTTGCAGAATAGACTCATGCCACCAATCGATTTAAAAGTGCTTTTTTTAACATCTTTGTGTAAATTGGATAAAAATCTGCTCCCAACCTGCTAGGAGGATGTCTTTGCATTCCGGATCAAGCTGGGAATCTGGTTTGGAAAGAGCCTTGGACAAGACTTCCACCAAACACCTAGTTACCTGCAGCCAAAAAGTCAAACCTTTGCACAGTTCATCAACATAAAGTAAAGTAATCTGCATAAACTGTGAGATTAAACCATACCACGTCTTCTCTCTGCCCTTCTTTCCCGATTGGAAGTGCTAGATTTTCTGCAATAGAGAGGAAAGTGTTTGCTTCAGATCGCAGAAGACAGTCCCGCTGTCCAAGGTGCTGAAACTTGCAAGACGCAAAACACGCAGCGTTTACGCACCTGTCAGCAGAGCCGCCACGGTCAGGACAACCAGGAAGCGTCTCATCTCGGCGGGGTGAGGTGAAAACGCGTGTGGTTGTGATGCCACTCTCGTCCTCTCCGAACAGGCGGGAGGGAGCTGCGCTGTGCTGCGCTGCGCTCTGCCGGCTGGAGCTGAAGCGCCCCTCTAATAAAGGCAGGAGAGGGCAGGGAGAGCGTGGGAGGAGGGCCCTGGGCTCCAATAATGTCACGACTCATCAGACCTGCGAAGGAGGGTGATACGAGGGAGATCTGACGCGTGATTAAAGTAGACGGTTAGGGATAGGGTTAGGGGTTAGGGTTAGGGAATTTACGTGAAACAGGCTCTAAATCAAAATTTACTCCAGCTGACACCTCAATAATTTATTTATGAATCTCCTTTGGGGGACTAAAAACGAGCTAGTGTAATGGAGACCTTGATTGATAGCAGTTATTTTAAATCTCATATGCAACGTGTGTGTAAAATAGAAAAAAAAACTCTTATTGTATCAAACTCTTATTGTATCAACGAATATATGAGGATTTTTATGTGTTTCAGTCAATCCTTGATAAAAATCTTCTGTTTCCAGATTGTGTGTGAAACAGGGACGCTACTGCCACCAGTTTCACCAGGACCAACCGACAGCCCCACTCCAAACAGTCACACTGACGACTGCTGACATCTGTTCTGCACTTTGCACCACTCTGGCACTTATCTCTTCTTCCAGCAGGGGTATGGTTTTTTATTTCTCAAAATACAATTTCATAGAAAAAAACCCAATGTTATGATTATTTTTAAAGATCCAGTCTGTTAAAAATGTCTGTCAAATATTATGAACGGTAATCTAAACGAAAGCAGCAGCAGAAAAGCCAGTATAATCGCATGATGGCAGCGTTTTTACCTATATGTATGCATACCGTTTTTTTATGTGTGTGTGAGCTATGCTTTGACCTTTACGTATGACAAAGTGCATTCATATCCAATCATGTCTCGCAAACCCCGAGTCCAGAAAGTGAAACCCCTCCGAGCAAAAATCATTCGCTTTATATTTCCTTCCCCGCTTGTGAATCCCACGCCTGCGTGCGTCTGCATCAATCTTTCCAACACTGCATCTAAGGTATAAGTGAAACAATGACGGTACTGTCAGGTACTGGACTGTATTCCCAACATATATGCACGGATCCATAACAGGCACCTGGGACGCTCTTTGCTATCAATAACAGGTTGTCAGTTTTGTGTGTTCGAGGGATAATGGTGCTCTAAAGTGACTCAAGTTTACCCCACAGTGAGCCATGTTTAGTCACTACAGGCACTGTAGTGCTAAATTACTATTGTACTCACAACTGTCTGTGTGTCTGTGTGTGTGTGTGGGTGAGTGCTGAGCGCACACACAGCAGTTTTCTTCATCTTACTGTCGTCGCTCTGTGTGTGCTTAATATTTAATAAAGCCCAAAAGCGAGAGGAGATTACAGGGTGTTCAGGCGGCCTCTGTGAACACGACTCAGATTAGTTGTGCTCTAACACCAACACGGCTGCTTTCATCACAACGTTCATAGACGCCAGAGGCTCACAATGAACATCATGCAGCTTTTAGCGTTAGAGCCAAAGGAACGGTTGAATTTGTGATCAAATATACGCTTTTCTCACCTCTGCTTTTACAGTAAACTGTCAAAATGTCAACATTTAGGTTCACTATCGAACATTTCAATTATGCCAGTTACCAACAATTTGGTAATTCCACTCTGCATCCATGTAGTTTTTGGCTTTTCAAATGTCCTGGAGAATAGGTTGTTACTGTTACTGTGGTGCGATGGGGGGGCAGGGGGGTAAGAAATTGTGCTTGCTAATTATCCATGGGAGTAGCACTGAAGAACAATCTTTGTTTATGCATTCACCAGTCTTGGTGATAAAAAGCCCGTGTGTTTAGTATTAGCATCAGTACTGTGCTGAGTACTGTTTTAATGCAACATCAATGGGGCCTAACAATATGCCTCAAAAATGAGATCCAGCTGCTTTTGAGCAAAAAAACCCCCAGCCATTTGTGAAATACTTCAAACCACATTAGAATAGAATGAATCCTGTGAATAAATATGCTGCACAGACCTCAGAATACACCATAAATGAGGGAAAAAGTCCACTTGAATCTCTCAGGATAAGTTGGTGCTTGTACAGTCTGCATAAATAAGTGCACCCTTGAATCCTTCTTGGATCACCAGGAGTTGTTTTCTTTATTTATGCTGGGTTTGAATAAAAAAGGCTTTGGTACAGTCAAAGGAAGTATTAGGTAGAGACGCTAATGAGGTCTCAGAGGAGGAAAGGATAATGAGAAGAGCTAAGAAAGGCTTTGTGGTGACAACTGGCTTTAAATGATTGTTTAAAGAACAAGAACGACCACCAGTGTGAAATAGCTGCTGAAGGACTCGCGTGTGTCAATGTGTCTTCCTCTAATGGCCAAAAGCCAAAAACTGGTCTACATTTTAACAGTACTAAACGAAAATTACCCACATTTACAATTAAATGGTCTGTAAATCCCATCAAACCTTCCAAACATGTAAATACAGGGTCGTGGAAAACGAAGACAAAAATATTTGCTGATGACGTTTTCGTCCTGACTCAACTATGAGATAACAAATGTTTTATTCATGTTGTGTTTCGTCGTGTTCTCGTAAATTCAACAATAACTCCTGTTTGCTTCTTGATGTTTTTAGACACAAATGCAATGTAATTTCATATATTTATTAGGCAAATACATTTATTGAAAATTAATTCATGCGCCATTGTAAATGGTATCATAAAGAAAGTCTGTGCATCATGAAAATAATGTATTTTAAACATGTTGCATGACTTTAACGCTGTCTGAAAGGAGGAAATAAATGCTGGTCCAACCTGTCCAAACTCTGAGATGAGTATCAGTCAGTAAGCCTCAAACACGAGATTCATCATTGACAGAATATTTGTCCATGATGTCACGTCCCTCATTCGATATCATTTAAAGCAACTGTAACGGAAGCCTGCGGAGTCAAAACCGGATTTGTGAACGGTAAGTGGAGCGGATTGTGCATAAATTTTCTAAAAAATGTTTTTTAAATAATGTATATATTGCTTTTATTGTTTCTGCATATACGCTATGCTTGTGAAAATATGGACAATAAAACTATTACAATATTTAGCAGCTGTATAGCTTTACACTATTTATGTGAATAACCTGGCAAAACCACTCAAATTAACATTAACGTAACTTTATGATTTGTGCAACTCTTGAATGTCGTGACTGAACTTATTGTTTCACTTCACTGACCCTCGTCATCCTGTATGGATTATTTTTTTCTGCTGTAATTTTTTATCATGGAAGTTTGAGATTTCTCTGGCAGGTAAATCAGGGTCACATGCTTAAACAGATCTTTTTGATATTATTCCCTCTGTCACAGTGTTTTCGGAAGAAACAGGCCTATAACAGTGTAATTCAATCAAACACTTTTTTGTGTATGAATGTATTTTGTTTTTAAGTGAAACTGCGCTAATCCAGCCACAACAGTCACACAATTCAGGATTATTTTTTTTCCTAATGGAAAATATGTATGATTTCCCGAAAAAAAGCTTCCCTTGCCGGGTTTATATTAACCCCTCTTTGTGGATCATTTGTCTTGGCGGGGTCGAATTTCATTCTGGTTGAAGGTTTTTGAACTTTGGCCACAGCGACCATTGGCAGCACGGCCGGCCTGCTGTGTTCCACAAGCTCACAACTAGTTTGTGCTTTCAGCTGCAGTCCATCCATCCTAACACAAACTCTTGCTCTTGCACATTTAAGCGTGTTTCAGTACAATACCTTTACCACGTTTCTATACTTTGGTGGAAAATAGCATACATAAGACACCGGGTGAATAAAGTAACTTGTGGATCATGGCTGAAATAGATTTGGGTCATACTTTTTTTAAATGATTTGTGTCTGTAACCATCAAACATGTTCCAGTGTCGTCATTGTGTACTGATGTGTGTATTTGTATCCAATTTGATCTATTTGCAGACAACAATGGCTGAGAGAGACACAGAATTGGAGCAAAAGTCACATGACCTCAGCTCGCCACCAGAGGGCAGAAACAAACTCACCTACCTCGTGACTGATGCTCCTCCCTGGTACCTCTGTATTTTTTTGGCCATTCAGGTAGATGTTGAGCCACCTGCACTGAATTTTGCAAAAATGGTGATGCGATGTTGTGTAACAACCTTCTCTATCCTTCCCTCACCCCTATTTTATTCACCTTGCAGCATCTTCTGACAGCATTTGGGGCAACGGTCTCAATCCCTCTCATTCTTTCTGAGGGCCTGTGCCTCCAGTATGACAAGCTGACCCAGAGTCACCTAATTAACAGCATTTTCTTCGTCTCGGGCCTGTGTACCCTGCTGCAGGTCACCTTTGGTGTACGGTAAAATGGACTGTCCCAAACTCAGCCTTCTGTCCTTCAACAGTTGATGTGAAAACTGAGAAAAGCTAAATGTGGTTTTGACACGCTTTACCTGGTGCATTCAATTGTGTTGCAAAATCAAGAAAAAAGATTTTCACTTTTGCTCAACTGTAGAAACAACTGAGCACAAAAATGTGATTTACTTTAGATCTGCGGTTTCCAATGCTGAGCGTCAACCTTTGGAAGGAAACAATGTGTCTTTGATTTGCAGGCTTCCTATCCTACAGGGGGGTACATTTTCCTTGCTGACCCCCACCATAGCTATGCTATCCATGCCAGAGTGGGAGTGTCCTGCTTGGACCCACAATGCCAGCCTGGTGGACCCCTCATCACCCATCTTCAAAGAAGTGTGGCAGAGTCGCCTGAGAAACGTATCCAAACTAACCTCTCAATAAAGCTAAGCTAACGCCGTATTCCAGCATCCTAGTGGTTAATTATGGGCAGCTTGCTTCTGATGTTCTCGTCCACAGCTGCAGGGCTCCATCATGGTGGCCTCTCTCCTCCAGATCGTGGTCGGCTTCTCGGGCATTATCGGCTTCCTCATGCGCTTCATTGGGCCTTTGACCATCGCCCCCACCATCACTCTCATTGGCCTGTCCCTGTTTGAATCCTCCGCAGCCAAAGCTGGCACCCACTGGGGCATCTCTGCCATGTATGTAGTCATCCAGCGACGTGCTTCGTTTTCCCAGGGGGGAACATTTCTTTGCAGGGTGTGAACCAGTATGAGGAGATTTTGAAGAAGCACATATTTCCTGAGGCCAGAGTGTTGTTGTTTATCCACAACAATTACACATTTGGAACATTGTAGCTTTTTGAAGAGACGCAATAACCATCCCGCTTTTGTCTATTTGTCCATTTTTTTTTTAAGTTAGTAATTATTGCTGTTGCTAATTTTCTTCAGTTTGTTTCATACACAGGACCACATTGCTGATCATCCTGTTCTCCCAGTACCTCCGCCTCATACCAGTCCCTCTTCCAGCATATGATAAAACCAAGAAACTTCACATGTCAAAGTTCTACATCTTCCAGCGTGTATCCGTACGTTTGAAACAATCATTTTAAATCTTCCACTGGTTGTACAGACAGTGCCACAACAGCCGGAGCTAATCTGCAGCCTCCCTGGAAACTTGTAAACTATACTTCCCCACATTTGGCAATATATGCATATATGTGTATTTTAAAACATGTTTTGTTATATTTTATGGTGAAATGATGGGTGTTGGAACTCAGTTAATACTAATAAATATTGATAGATTCTGCTGGGCATTGTGGTCTCCTGGCTAATCTGCTACATCCTCACCGTCTGTGACGTCCTTCCGTCTAATCCAGCCCGGTATGGCCACCTGGCGCGCACGGATGTGAAGGAAAATGTGGTCAGCGATGCTTCTTGGTTCACATTTGCTTATCCTGGTAAATTAAAAAGCACATTCCATTTTTTTAAGTTTCATTTTTACTTCTTCTACCATATAATTCAGTATAAGTTTTTGTTTTTTGGTTTTTTTTTTCCAGGTCAGTGGGGCATGCCCACTGTGAGTCTGGCAGGTGTGTTCGGCCTGATAGCTGGAATTATCTGCTCCATGGCAGAGTCCGTTGGTGATTACCACGCTTGTGCCAAGTTATCGGGGGCCCCGCCTCCCCCGAAGCACGCCATCAACCGAGGCATTGGTGTTGAAGGGCTCGGCTCCTTACTGGCCGGGGCCTTCGGCACCGGCAACGGCACCACCTCATTCAGCGAGAACGTGGCCGTCCTGGGGATCACCAAGGTGAGAACATCGACATTTGGTTCCAGACTTTAACTGTTGCTGATCAAATTCACCAGAGGACAATATGTCTGGCACCTGCTACTCAACCTATTTAACAAAAAAAAAGTCACATTTCTGTCTGACAGGTGGGCAGCAGGAGGGTGATATTTTTGAGCGGAGTTTTCATGATTTTAATAGGAGTCTTGGGTAAAATCAGCGCTGTGTTGACCACCATTCCTGACCCTGTGGTTGGAGGGATGTTTATGGTCATGTTTGGTGTCATAACTGCAACAGGAATTTCTAATCTGCAGGTTAGCACAACTTCCCCCCTACAGCTTGAACTATATTTTTCTACTAAACAGCTAGTTTACTGATAGACTGATGTGTTTTTCTGTCAAGTCCACAGACATGAATTCCTCTAGGACGATATTTATTTTTGGGTTTTCCATGTTTTCTGCCCTTGCCATCCCAAACTGGATTGTGAAAAATCCCAGTTTCGTCCGAACAGGTTGAATAATTTTATTACAGTTATAGCTGTTATAGTTTTTCGATGTCCCTGAAAGATTGTTCTACCATCCAGCATGAAATTTAACCGTCATTGTGTTGCTGTTCCAGGCGTTGGACAGGTCGACCAAGTATTACACATACTGCTGACCACCAACATGTTTGTAGGAGGATTTCTTGGCTTCTTCCTAGACAACACGATTCCTGGTGGGTTGAAAACCGACGGTCTTTGTGTGCTGTACGGTGCACAATACACATCTCCTACTGTTCTCCTTACTGTTGCCATAGGGGCAAAATGTGAACGTGGACTACCAGACAGAGAACATGGGGATGTTCCTGACCAATTCTTGGCATCACTTGAGCTCTATGACCTCCCTTTTGGCCTAACGTCTTTTTTCTCATCCCGGTCTTGGGTTCGTTACATCCCCTTCTGTCCGTGGAGAGCCAGAAAAACTGAGGCCAATAATGTGACACAGGAACATGAGCTTTTGTCTCACGGGGAATTTGACTGAGTTTAAAAAAAGATGATAAACTAATAAACGTGATGTTGAGTTGTATTTAATATGAATAGCCTTTTCCCCTTTTTAAAATGTATTTTTAAAAAATTGTCAGAACTTCCTAATTTCCAAAATGCCTTTGATATCAGAAATTAATTCATTAGAAAAATGTTGACTTTTAGATGAACTAACTGGAGGAGCCCTAAGAAATGATAATAAACATCTGAGTTGTATTCTAGTTTTTAAATAGTTTACAAACATTTATTGATACTTTTCCAATTTTTTTATTCTCGGAATAATGATGGTTGTCTTAATTTTGAGACAAATTGAAATGGCACTCTGCTGCAGCTGCAGGAAAAGCCCTGCAGCCACAACCCCGGAGCTGCTGTTGCTTTCCCACCTGCAAACAGAGATAACACAACTAATCTTCCTTCTCTATCAGCCTTTCTTCCAGCATTTGTTTCCTCTTTGACAGACGCAGAAGGTGGAATATGATGTGCTGATTAGGATCAGGGAGACGTCGCTTTGCTTTGAGGGGTTGAGGCTTCTTTTCACTCTCGTTGTATACCTTCATGAAATTTAATAACCGCATTTTGATGTGCAGGGAAGGCTGTTTGGGAGGCAGCTGGGCCACTTATCAACATTTGAATAGAATGTGATGTTGACGAGTGTGTTTCTGTCTTTGTGTAAAAGACTGATAACACCCACTTACATCTAATATTGAAATTAAAGTCAGCTCCATGTTTGCTTCATCAAACACAGAGATGAAAGGCACTTTTAGCTGATAAATTCGAGGCATTTATTACTTTTGAGCATGGCTGCAAGTGTAAATTACAGACTGAAACCAGTAAACATGGTCTAAATAAATGTGGAGAGTGCACCCTTCAGTCTGAAAACCAACAAACAGAACAACAGAATATCCACAGGACTTTAGCCTTATAGCATGATTATATATTTTTAATGAAAGTCTGTGCAGGAGGAGCATCCTTTTAGAGCTTTGTTACTGATCGTTATTGACATGGTATTAAAGATAATGATCAGATTGAAGCGTCTTTGTCACTCTGACCTTCAGCTCGTTGCTTCAGTTGACACTGATGTTAAGCATCGTTTACACCTGGCGATAACATCAAGTGTCACGCAGTCTGGGTTGAGGAAACACAAAGGCAGTAATTCGATTATTTCGTTTAGACTCTGAGTTAGGTTCGAATGGTAAAAGGTTATTGTTTAGACAGGGCCTTCCAGGCAATTTCTCACTGACATTTAGTTGGACCTTTTGGTTTAAAAAGTCCATGTTTAAAAAACCCAACCGATTTACGTAAAAAAAAAAAAAAAAAAAGTTTGGACAGAAGACGTTATTGCTGCAGAAACATGCAGATCAGTGTGAGATGAGTCGTTGCTCAAAGTGATTCTACACTTTTCAAAATGTCCAGGTGCAGTAAATGTTTTGCAGAGTGGAGAACGGGGGTGGAGGGTGGGGGGCTCTCATTGTGCACTTTGGTCAGCACAACAACCGGACACTTATGTCAGCTAAGACTTCCTTCTATCCACAATGGAGTCCAATGTTTTCATGCATGAGCAGGCTGGCTTGGGCCCAAATGCGAACTCAGCAAGTCCAGTTAATGTTTCAATGACGGATGCAACATAGCAGCCATGGTTTCACGCTGAGACCGGCTGCATTCTTTCTGGGAGGATTCTTCTGTCAATAATCAGACTATTTTCTTTTCTAGTAACCCATTCATCTGTTCTTATATTTGTGAATACATTCAAGTCTCTTCTAGGATATTAAAATGCCAAATCAAACCTCATCTTAGACTTACTTGTTATCAGACTCATCTTCAATTAGGATGGTAATTTTGGTTAATAATAAACACTTAACTATGTGTAATATACAACTTTATGAGTGTAATAAGACACAATTCCAGAGGTGAGGTTGAGTCCACCCTCCTCCGTGGACCCTTGCCTCTTATCTGCAGTTCTCTATCTTCAACAAAGGAGCTCTTTGTCACAGAGGAACTCAGTCCTGCGGTTGCTATGGCGCCAACTAAAGAACCTGGTGGACTTGACAATCTTGCTTTTGATGTAAGTGCAATGACCTATCTATATAAAATAAACACTCCTATGACATATTTGACTATTTCTATATAATTGCGCTTCACTTTGCAGGCAAGAAACAAACTACAACCAGTAAAGACGGCATTCTTTATGTTGAGAACAAGTTTGTTGTATGGTTCCTCTGCAGATGGATAAGGAAACAAACGATGCGCTGGAGGGAAGGGAAGACCAGCCACGTCAAAGCAGCAGTGCGCCAGCAGACGACAAAAACCAACTGGCCTACTGTGTCACCGATATCCCTCCGTGGTACCTTTGCATTGTTTTGTCCGTTCAGGTGTGTGCAGATGTTTTGGGAATTTCCTGGTTGTTGTCGGTGTTTCAAGAAAATTTCAGAATAAATTATCGTTTGAAGAAAGAAGCCAACATAAGATGCTTTAGATGATATTTTCTGTTGTTCTTCACCATTTAGCATTACCTGACAGCGTTTGGGGCGATCTTCTCCATTCCTCTCATCCTCTCTGAGAGCCTGTGTCTCCAGCATGACGGCCTGACCCAGAGTCGCCTCATCAACACCATTTTCTTGGTTTCTGGGATTTGCACCATGATGCAGGTCGCCTTCGGCGTCAGGTCAGAACGGCATTAACTAAAACAAAATCCACAACTGGGTCGTGATAGAAAATGGGAAGAATCTACAATTTTGCTGTAATTTTAGAAGACAAAAATTTCAATAGGTCAAAATTGGTTCCAATTTGAAGATCATTTGCAAACAGATATGAACATTTGTAATAAATTTGTCCCAGTTCCTACAAATACAGCATCCAGATTTGAATTTCAAGGAAATTTGCATTCATGCCACATTTGCAGGCTTCCCATCCTACAGGGAGGAACGTTCGCTTTGCTGACTCCTGCCATGGCGATGCTATCCATGCCAGAGTGGGAGTGTCCTGCCTGGACCAACAATGCCAGTTTGGTGGACACCTCGTCCCCGGTCTTCATAGAAGTGTGGCAGAGCCGCCTGAGAGCTGTGAGCTCACACAACCTGCATGTCTTAAAGCATCCAGCTCTCTGGATCTGGCTTTGACTGAGTCTCCATCTTCCTTTGCAGCTGCAGGGCTCCATCATGGTGGCCTCGCTCCTCCAGATCGTGGCCGGCTTCACGGGCATCATCGGCTTCCTCATGCCGCTTCATTGGGCCTTTGACCATCGCCCCCACCGTCACGCTCATTGGCCTGTCAGTGTATGAAACAGCTGGAGCCAATAGCTGGGAGCCACTGGGGCATCTCGGCCATGTATGTAACCGCACAAAGGCAAGAAAAATACAGATGAGCGTTCTTAACGAATCACCCTACGTACGCAGGGACCCTGCGCTGATCATCCTGTTCTCCCCAGTACCTTCACCGGGTCCCTATTCCTGTCCCAGCGTATAACAAAAGCAGAAAACTTCACATCTCCAAGTTTCATCTCTTCCAGATGATGCCAGTAAGTTCGGAGTTTAAAGTTCTGCCTCAGCATTTGTATGTTTTGCATTGAAATGAGCCTCGTTGTGTTTTGTGTTAAAATCCTGTGGCTAATATTGGATATTGATTAGGTTCTGATGGGCATTTCCATCTCCTGGCTAATCTGCTACCTTCTGACAATTAATAACGTCCTACCATCTAATCCAGCTCAGTATGGCCACCAGGCACGAACTGATTTGAAGGGAAATGTGGTCAGTGATGCTTCTTGGTTCACATTTCCATATCCTGGTAAATCCACGCTTACCTGTCACTTACCTTATTAGTTCAACTCTGGGTGGGAAATGCACATTCTGTTTTTGTCTTGTTTGGGAGAAGATGGTAGTCTATATCATTATATCTAGTTAATTTGGGCTCTGTTTTCAGGTCAGTGGGGCATGCCAACAGTCAGTCTGGCAGGTGTGTTCGGCCTGATGGCTGGAATAATCTGCTCCATGGCAGAGTCCGTTGGCGATTACCACGCGTGTGCTAAATTATCGGGGGCCCCGCCTCCCCCGAAGCACGCCATCAACCGAGGCATCGGTGTTGAAGGGCTCGGCTCCTTACTGGCCGGGGCCTTCGGCACCGGCAACGGCACCACCTCATTCAGCGAGAACGTGGCCATCCTGGGGATCACCAAGGTGAGAACATCGACGTTACTGATGCCTGGTTATAGAGTTTAACTGTCGCCATTTATTCTGCTTAAAGCTGGACTAGTTACAGTGCAAAATGTGCTTTTTATCTGACAGGTGGGCAGCAGGATGGTGATCTTTACCAGTGGAGTTTTAATGGTTTTAATGGGAATCTTGGGTAAAATCGGCGCCGTCTTCACAACCATCCCCGAACCAGTGGTTGGAGGGATGTTTCTGGTCATGTTCGGAGTCATAAGTGCAGCAGGAGTTTCCAATTTACAGGTAAAAAAAAAAGCAAAACAAGATATTTTTAGATTATTAAATATTTTGCTTCAGGATAATCTGACCTGTTTCATTTAAAGTTCACAGACATGAATTCTTCCAGAACCATATTTATTTTTGGATTTTCTTTGTTCTCTGCGCTCGTCATTCCAGACTGGTTACATAAGTATCCAGAGTCTCTAAACACAGGTAGAGGATAATTTACGGTTGCCTCGAGCATTTTTGTACTGCCAAGTGATGCCTATGAATCCGGATCTTCTTCCAATCCTTCTGTAACTCAGGTGTTCCAGTGATCGACCAGGTGCTAACAATATTGCTGAGCACACATATGTTTGTAGGAGGCTTTTTCGGCTTCTTCTTAGATAACACCATTCCTGGTAAGTTGAGAGAAAAGGGTGTATAAATCAACACTCGTAGCACTAGTAAACTACACGGTAAACTATTTTTCTCTCCTCATTTTTCAAGGGAGCAGACAAGAACGTGGATTTGTCTGGGAAAGGGAGGAACATGCTGAGGTTTCTGAAACGTCGTCCAATAATCTCTACGAGCTTCCTTTGGGCATCACATCCTTCTTGTCCGCCTACTCCTGGGTTCGTTTTCTCCCTTTCTGTCCATGGAAGGGTGAAAACACCGATCCGGGCAGCGTGGTTCAGCGCCAGCCTGATGAAGATCTGTGTGATGGAGGTGAAGGTGCTGGTAATAGTCATACACATTTCTAGTCATGCACATTTTTGTCAGGACCTGACCCAGTACTATTTGCTTTTAAACACCACAAGTTGAATTGAGAATTTAAAATATATGATTTTTTTTTTTTTATTAGCTAATTGTAATTGCACTGTAAAATGCCAAAGCTAATATTCATAAAGATTTATTCACAGATCATTTTCATAGAACCTATATAAAAGGTGTTTACATTTAGCTTATTTCAGGGAGACTGCCATTGATCTCTGATAATTCAATTGTGAATAGTCATCTTATTTTTGTTGCAAGAATATGTTGTGCACATTGTGATGTTTTTTATTTTTTGCCTATAGTTTACTTGTATTCAAACTGTAAATTGTATACTATGCTATAGTATACTATCTCACATCAATGATTTACTGACTGAATGTAAATACTTAAACAGCCAGATAGCATCCTCTCCTCAGTCAAATAAATGACTGTTGCCCATCTTGAGATGCCCACTGCTTCATTACAATTAGGATTGTAATTAGGACCCTTTAGGCTTCATTAAAAACAGACAGAAAATTGAGATAAGGCAGAAATGTTAACACTGCCATAAAACACTTGTGATAAATAGTAGTGTTAACACTGATACTGTATACATTTTTGTTTATTTATATATTTATTTCTTCCCAAAAATTGTTGCATACACTTGTGCTCCAGTATTTATTTTATTTTATTTTATTATTTATTTTGCACTTTTGGGTGCCGTGCTAGCAGTTGACCACGAGGTGGCGGTACAGACCGCACATTTCTGCAGCGGCCTGGCAGAGTTCTCAGCTTCAGTCAGCCAAAAATTACAGGGAAAAAGGGCGTGATTTATCCTTTTTTTAAAAATAAATAAATTAATAAATAAAACATGTCATGTCAGGGGATCCGTAAATAGTAAAAATACATGAAGTTGTATCCTAGTACTCAGGTGAAAGTGATGCATCACCTGAAACTCACCCCATCGAGTTACAACATTTAGAGTTACAAAACACGGGAGGTAAATGATTCACTTTATTTTATTTGCTTGGTTTTCCAATGGAAACAGGAAAGGAAAAAAACGAGATGAAACCTAATGTAAGTTTTGCATTTTTTATATCAATGTCACAGTTTGTCCACCATATTCTTCCAAGTCACGTGTACTTGGCTTATCGCGAACAACAACAAAAAAAATCCCTCCGACCTTAAATCCAGAACAAGGCGGTTTAAACTAGATCCTTCAACCGAGCGCTGACTGGACGCAGAAACAGGAAGTGCCTAAATGCACTTTCATAATAAAAGAATAAGTTTTGAAACTGCGTCTCCTGTCATAACATTCACCATATAATTCGCGTTTTTGAGCGCTGCTAAGTATTTTCATTTCTGTTAGGGTTGTATAACATTTTCCTATTAGAAAAATGGGGTTTGCTTTCGCTGCTGCAAGACACATTTATTTTTATTTTCCATTGGATTTTATTTTTTTATTCAGGGGCATTAGCGTATTCGCTGCTTCCGGCGCCTGGCTGTGTCGGTCTGTCGCGACGGTTTAGGTTGTCTTTTGACGTCAATATTCGCGTCAACCTGCTAGTTGACGAAGGAGAAATGAACGACAAAGTTAAGTTTACTTTCGCCTCTTTAACTGCGTAGCACAGGCGATCCGTCTTCCATGTGTGAGCTGTTTAATATCGGGAAACCACACTGACAGTCAAGGTAAGCAATGTCCAATACCGTCTTGTGCTGATGTAAACAAACAGTTTGGATTGAGGGTTTATTTTGCAGTGGTCCTGGCGATTATTCATTATTTGTTTGTTTGTTGTTGTTTTTTTTTGGGGGGGGGGGGTTGTTGTTGTTGTTGTTGTTGTTGTTGGTTTTTGAGTTTAAAATCCTTTGCTGGTTTCCCCCACAGAATATTACCGATTCCCAGATTTCCTTTTGCTGGAATGGACACCACGCAAGTAACTTTGGTTGTCCGAGGTGAAACATCCCCAGGTACGCTTGTGTACTGAAAAGAAGCCACATTATTTCCAAAATGATGGCTCTAAATAATTAGTTTGATCCCTTCAAGGTGAGGTGATTGCAGTTGCTGGTGACTGTGAAGCACTGGGAAGCTGGAGCCATCAAAAAGCTGTCGTTTTAAGTAACAATGGGTCCGTGAAATGTATCATATAATGTAATATGGCTGAAATAGGACATTTTTTAATCAGATATTTCTACTAATTATTTTTGTAGAGATGTGTGGAGTCAAACCATCACCGTTCCCATGGGAGTCGTTTCCAAGTATCGATATTTCAAAGGCTTCTTTCTGGAGTCAAAGGTGAGCGAAATCTTTATTCTGTAGTTTAGCAAAATCTATTAGTGTTTAAACTGATACATTGCATGATTTTATTTTCTTGTCCTATGTTGAATTGAATAAATGTTTTGGTTTGTATGTCACTAGTGAAAAGGAGAAAAACAGGTTGAGACAATGACTCTCAGACATAATACATTAGAAAATGACATATTAAGGAAGGATCTCTTGTAACATTTGAATATCTCTGTATGCTGTGTGATTTTTTGAGGATTTTGCTGTTTGTTTGCTCCAAGTGATCAATTACCCCTTTTATTTTTGCTGACTTGTTGTTCTTGTCTTTGTGCTGTGAAGTGTGTCCCTCCACACCCAGTATATACGAACACAGTCAATCACATATGATATGGTCTTAGAAATATAATTCTGCAAAGATTGTTGCTGTAGCTGTTTAGGAGCATTGCTTCATTTGTGAGTGAAGTTTTTGCTTTCCCCCCCACTAACAAACCCACTTTTCAGATTTCAGCTCTTGGTGGCTTAGTTGGGGATTGGTGAATATACCAGCTCTAATTAATTTAATTCTTTTCTTTCCCCACCAGTCTGAACACAGCTCGGAGGCCAGACTAAAAAGTGGTTGAATGTATTTGATTTGCAAATTTTAACATTTTACAAAATGTTGGAATTGCAGAATGCAAGTGAACCCTGTCAAGTGATA
>CAAE01014646.1:179601-230068 GCA_000180735.1 Tetraodon nigroviridis | reverse complement strand
GGTATAGAACCATTAATGCGGTGGTTGATTTTGAAAAAAAAATGTGTCATACTCATAACTTCTTTACCGGCCTCCGATTCCCTATTTTCACACAGCATGCAACAGCTGTTAGCATTAACACTATGTGGTCCACCATTAAAAGACTAAAAGCTAGGTAAAAATTCCTGCAGTGACAGTGTTTTTCTGCTACTTCCCTGTATTTTTTTACCTGGTGGGTCTGGTTCTACTTGTCAGACTAAATGCAAATGCACACCTGAGGTAAAGCATTTGCTGGAAGAACTGAGGAAAAATACATAGCTTGGATGTCATGTCATGGTCTGCCATTTTAGACATTTAGCTAAAACGCCTTTGTGTTCCAGAACAAGCTCGTTCAAAACAAAGCTTTACGGTTGCTACTGTTTCTGCACCCTCCCTGAGCCCAGATTGTCACCCCATCCCAGCAATTTTTACAAGATTCATTACCTCCGCCTAAATATTTAACTGAGAAGTTTGATTATTTTCTAAAACACTTTTACCCAAAATTATCACCCTTAGTTTTATTTTCCTGCTTAGATGCTTGTTTTTAAATTGAAGCATCATACATTTTAGAGCAGTTGATTGATGGCTTGGATTTTCCACTAAATATCAACAATTGAAACTAAAAATCACCTTTTGAAATGCGCTGCTTTGATACATCGTCTGCCTTCTTGATTCTTAATTGCATTTTTAATTTACCTTTTTCCTCTCCTTTTTTTGCAGAGTCACATCAAACTATAGATGACGGACAGTTTGGAATTCACAGTAAGTTGGATAAAATATCACTTTTGATAACCACATGTAGTCTTTTACTATGTATAAATGCCCAGAGAATAGGACATATCTAGAAATGCTTATTTATGTGCTCGAGGTTATTAGATAATGAAGCTCATGACAGATATATTCTGCAGATGTTTAAGGTTTTATACAGCAGAAGAAAATCTCTGCTATTATCACCGCACACTGACTTGATTCACTTCCTGTGTTCTCTGCATTCAGATGGGATGGACTGCGTGGACCCTGGCTGGCTGACGTGTCAGACAGAGATTCGCTTGCGCTTGCACTACTCTAAAGCACCTCCTGTGTCTATAACTAAGAGGAAATTCAAGAAGTCTCGCTTCAGGTAAGGCTCAGGTCACACTGTAAACAGAACCAAGGCCGAGAAAGTCTGCCTGAACTGTAGAACTTTACAGTAATACTGTAAGATAATGGTTATATATCTGTACATGTGTGGGCGTGTATTGAGTCAAGCGATTGTTTTCCACCCATATAGAATCAAACTCATTTTAGAAGGCATAGAAGAAGAGGGGGAAGAGGAGGAAGAGCTCAGTCCTACATCTTGGCACAAGATGACCACTACCTTGGAGACCAGTATGATCAGTGCCAGTGGCTACAAGTCACGGCACACACAACCTGAATGTGGGTACGCGCTGGAACCGTCCCGGTGGACTGAGTACAGCATCCACACCATGGACCCGGACAACCTGGAGCTCACCTTTGAGTTCTTTGAGGTAATATTTGTTTGAATATCACCTGTGATTACACATTTCACTTATAACCTGTACTCTCTGTTCTTACGTAATCATCAAAACCTGTTTACAGGAAGACATGAGCGCACATGTCGTCGAAGGCGATGCTCATCCAGGACACGTGGGCACCGCCTGCCTCCTCTCCTCATCCTTCTCAGACAGCAGCAAGGACTACGGAGTAGTCACGCTTCCAATAATGGGGCGAAATTCCAGACAGACAATCGGGAAAGTCAGAGGTAACAGCGGAATCCCCAGGTTTGCCACAGTTTTCTGCTCTGCTCACTTCTTTTTCACCCAGTGTTTCTCCTGTTTCAGTTGACTACCTGGTGATCCGGCCCATCCAGGGTCTGCAATGTGACATGAGTTCCTGTTTCATAAAATACTGGAAGAAGAGAAGCACGGTAGACGTTGGCCACAGGGGAGCCGGAAGCTCACACGCTGCAAAGTGAGTGCTGATTTAAATGCAGCCGAGGCGCTGCCGCACGTTTAACAGCGCAGCTCCATTCATTTCTTGTCTTGTGTTCTCCAGGCATCACAGAATCCGGGAGAACACTATCGCCTCATTCAAAAGCGCTGCTAAGAACGTAGGTCTCCAAACAAATCCCAATATTATCCTAGTTATGTCCCGGTTATTCTGGTCTGTAAGAAGACTGACTACCTCACTTATATTTAATGAAATGGGCAGAAAATATTGAATTCATTCTCGGTGGTGTTCCCGTAGGGTGCAGCCTACGTGGAGTTTGATGTCCACCTCTCCAAAGATGCTGTCCCCATCATTTACCATGACCTGACATGCTGCATATCCACCAGGATGGTAGGGTTGAGTTTCTGGTTCCGCTTACCTCGTCGACAATGTCTGAGAGGAGAACAATTGGAATTCTTTACGTTCATTTTGTCAGAAAAATGACAAGACTCAAGAGCTCATCGAGGTGCCTGTCAAGGACTTGACGTTTGACCAGCTGCAGCTTCTGAAGGTAAAAAAAAGACATACTTAAACCTGAGGGTTTAAGTGTGTGTCACGGACTCTGGTTGTGTCTACAGCTGGCTCATGCCACGGAAATGAAAGAAGATGAGGACAAAGGTGACAGGGGTACGCACTTTTTGCCTTACCATTATCTTATCCTTTTTTTGGATTCTCTAAAAGCTGTTATGTAAACCACCGCTTCTGTGCCTTTATTTTTTGCTTAGATCTATACGACAGCGAGGATGAGATCAACGAGCACCAGCCCTTCCCCTCACTTTCACAGGTAATGGTTTTTATTGATTTACTACATCACATTTATTACATCACAGATATGGATGAGCCTTTTTAATGCTAGTGTGTAACTTTCGTTATTCAATAGCAACCTATTTTTTGCTGTTTCTGTGATAAAGTTAAAGGAACACTCTTTCCACCTTCTCATTCGCAGATATTCCACGCTGTTCCTGAACATGTGGGTTTCAACATTGAGCTCAAATGGATTTGTCAGATGAAGGTGAGTATAAAACAATCGTCGGTCGTGTACCAATGTGTGTAATAAATGTGATAAAGGTGTTTTATTAGGTTGTTTTGCTTTACAGGATGGGTCATGGGATGGCAACTTGTCAACCTACTTCAACATGAACACCTACCTCGATATCATCCTGTCCTGCGTTCTGCAGCAAGCTGGGAAAAGACGCATCGTCTTCTCCTGCTTCGACCCCAACATCTGCACAATGTAGGGCCTCGCGCACGCTTCCGTGGATGTCAGCGCTAACCCACTGCCATTTCACCGGAGGTGCTCAATAACTGTTTCCCCATGCTTCCCTCAGGGTGCGGCACAAGCAGAACAAATATCCCATCCTCTTCCTCACCCAGGGAATTTCTAAAATGTATCCCGAGCTGATGGACATCCGCTGTCAGACCACTCAAATCGCCATAAGTTTCGCCCAGAGTGAGAATATTCTGGTGAGCTTTGTTGCATTAAAGTCAAGAGTTTGTCGGTTTAGAACAGAGCGGATGAGAAACCATAAAGTGTGCAGGTGCAGCTGTGGAAAGACTGTTAGAGCGTGGTGTCAAAGCGCGACAATTTAAAACAGAATTAATTGTTTTAGGGGATCTGTGGCCACACCGAGGAGCTGCTGAAGAATCTTGCCTACATCGGGGATGCCCAGTCCAAAGGACTGGTGGTTTTCAGCTGGGGAGTTGACAACAATGACCATGAGAACAGGAGGAAGCTGAGAGAGCAAGGGATCGACGGGCTCATCTATGACAGGTAGGCCGATGTTTCAGTCTTCTCTCTGGCTCCATTATCTTTTCTTCTCCTTGTGCGTGGACAGTACGTGCAGCCATCATCTATCTTTGTTACTGACAAAGGCGATACACACGTGAAATTACTTTGCACTATTTCCTAAAACGTTAAATGAAATATCAACTTCAGTTTCCTATAAGGAACATAAATAAGCTCAGGCAAACATGATCTTTGGTCCTATTTTTAAAATTGCCTACATATCTGAGTGGTAAAACTAATCATGGGTTATCTCTTCTACTGTTGTAAATATAGCTAACAGAGCTACAGTTTGATAACCAGTTAGCGCGGCTACACGCTGCTATTTCTGTTAACAGCAGCTCTTTAATTTTACGTTTTCTGCCTTAACAACAGGTTGTAAATCAATACAATGCAGCAGTAGGCCTCTACAAAGTATGTACAGTAAAACAGAGGACATTTCAGAAGGCATCTGCTAGGTCTCTGCTACATGGGGTTTGTTTTGCTAGCTGGACTGCCGTCATTTGCACAGCTGTTTTCACTTGTTTTCACTGTACGTTGACATTTGCCCTAAATTTATGTCCGCACTTTGGCCGAGGCATTTGCAGACCTCAGCAGTCCCAGCAGGTTCCAGATGTAGTTTTATTTTCACATCCCAAAACAAAAGAGGCCTCGCGACCCAAGGTTGTGGTTTTAACTGTGACTCTTTCTTCCAGAATTTGCGAATGTTTGGTGCCATATTTTGACTCAACTTCTTCGGAATCTCGTAATGTTTTTTTCCTCTGGCTCATGGCTGCATCGTGTCGACTCACTTTACATCCCCTGGCTGATGTTTGGTCTCGCTTGTGCTGCCTGAGCTTTGCATCTTCGTGATGACACTGTTACTGTTGAGGTTTTATTCGGAGCGACTGCGCAATGTTTTTTTTGTGTCTTGATTAGTTTTTTTCCTTTTTGTTTGGTTCAACATTTTAGGGCTAAAGGATTGGTTTCTTATTTATTGTTTGTGCGGTAATTCTTAACTTGTCTGGATGCTTTAGTGCAGTTGGACTAGTTTACATCTATGTAATTTAAAAATTATAAAGAGGCTACTTTAATTTTAATTTACATAAAGATATTGCACTTTATGTAAAGCATAAATATGCATTCTCACTCATTTGTTGCTTGTGAGAGAGAGCTGACCTCTGACCTCTGAGAAATGTCTCCTGCATTTTATTCACCTCCATTTCTCGACATGTTAATGTGTATGTTTTTATAGAAATTGCTCTAATTAAAGCAGTGCCTGTCACACAGCAGGATAATCTGTAGATAAAACCTGAAGCAAAAGAAGGGGTTTTCCAGTGTACGTGGTTGTTCCAGTAGAAATAGAGCTTGGACCTTTGGCTGAAGGGTGATTACACTGGAACCTCTTCAAATGAATGACTGCACACCGTTATTCCCTCATTCACCCGTTAAGATGCTTGTTCAGATGGCTTTCATTAGTATTCTTTAGATTCCTAATGCAAAGCCAAGCGCACACAACACAGAGTATGCACCCAATCCAAGCCAGATCTATAAGGTCAACAAAATACTAACTGAAGCGCGTCCTCTCTCTCCTGTAGTATCGGCGAGGATCAAGGAGAGCAGCCAAACATCTTCCAGATAGAGGAGCAACACTCCCTGAGGGAGGTCATCACGGAGGAAACGCTGAAGAGCTCCACTTGCTCCTGCTACTCCATCCCCTGCTCCATGGCTCCTTGCATTGCCTCCAAGGAGTGCGCTGGCAGCGCAGAGTCTGATTCTGGCCTCAGCTCTTCATAACTTTTCGACTTGAAGTGCATCCACCAATCTACTCCTTTTTTTTTGTATAATTGTTTTGGGTTATTTATGCTTACTGTTAAAGGGGGTGGAATTTTGCCAAGGGACAGGAGAGGTCTTTATGCACAGGTGACATGTGGTTTTTAAACTGCTGTTTTAGTCTCACAGCTTGTATTTATTTAGCCAAATTATGCCATTTGGTTGTAGAAATAAGTGCTAATAACCTCTAGTGTTTACTGGAGGATAAACTGCAAACATGTCACAATTTGATGATAAAGGAATGTTTCCAGTGCTTAAAGCCTTCGATACTAGTGCTTTTAATTGCTAACAGGTCTTTAATTTTGATTAAGGAATTCATTCATTGACATAGCCTTTTAAAGAAAAGCAGATAAATGGCACGTTTCACAGTTGGGGGATGACCAGATGGCTGGCCTTCAGTTATCATCCTGTAAGGAATGTTTTTTATTAGCTCTCGCCAACTTCACAGACTGACTTGACTTCTCATTGCAAGGTCATTAAATGTATAATCATTTGACTATTACCAAGGTGCCATGGTTTAATGTCATTACTTACAATTTTAGGGTTTTGAGGCTACTCATCTACTACCAGCAAATACACTGAGCTCCATTTAACTGGGATTGTAACAGGGTGTGTATTTGTTTTAGTAAAGACCAAGTGTAAATTGGTTTTTGTCCAGCAGCATGATTACTCTGCAAATATTTCGACAAGTCATAACAGCAAAAGCAAACAAAACATAGCTGCATTCGTTCAAGAATGTCTTTGAATACCCCTTGCTGATTTAGCGCCCTCTGCTGGATATCAGCACAATTCACATTGTTCTTGTTCGGAACTTCATGACGCGGACATTTTGCTTTTATTTTTATAAAGAAACATAAAACGCGTATATGAGGTAACGTGTAGAATCCAATTGAAAGTTGCATAAACTGTTGTTAAAAATGTTTATTTACCCCGAGCTATTACGCAACAAGCTATGTAAAAATTGATTCGAGGTTCACTGGGAATTGTAGTTTTTTTCGTGAAAATGTCTACTGTGTTGTCGCGTAAAGAACTCAATATCCCATGATGCAACAGTGTCGTTATCCGCTTTTTGGTACACGCCCACGCTAAATAAACCCATCGACTGTAATCCTCTGTGTTCGCCTCGGAATTCTCTGCGGATATTCCTTACCTTTCAGCAACTTTGTTTTAAATAAAGCGAGGAAATGGACAACTCTGGGAAAGAGAAGGAAGCGATTCAGCTTATGGCCGACGCTGACAAAAAAGTCAAGTCTTCGGGCTCTTTTTTAGGAGGAATGTTTGGAGGGTAAGGCAGCACTGCACCAAAGCAAACAGCTAGCAAGCATTAACCAAAGTTGGCACACAACCCATTTATTTAATGAATTAACCTTCAACCAGGGCCTAGTTCAACAGTGGCTGTTTGATGCTTTTTATTTTTGAGTGTGTTAGCTAAGTTAGCCGTTGATACCTTTGTTAAAATATTTTTATTTCCATATTACTGTGCCATATACCTGTAGTCATTCCATCCGCTACTAGTTGTCTTCGAACTGCACCTTAATACAGAAAAAAACAGTTTGTTTGAAAAACCACTTATGTTATAGCCACAGGTCTTCCAAGCGTGATGTATGTTTAGTTCATGTTTTATGCAAGTTAGAACTCCAAATGGAAATATATTTGCATCTCGTTGCATGTTCCAAACAATGCAGAAGCATGCTGCTAAACCCTTTTAAACACTGTTAAGACTACTGCGTTCATCAAATTTCTCTCTTTTGTCTTTCTAGAGGACATCACAAAGTTGAAGAAGCATGTGAGATGTACTGCCGAGCTGCCAACATGTTCAAGATGGCAAAGAACTGGAGTGGTGCGACAAGCTCTCTATAAAGATAGATTCATTCCCACATTTCCGATGCCTTGTAGGCTAACATGCCATTTGCTTGCGGTACAATTGCAAACTGCTGCATGTGTAAAAGTAGGAAGGTGGACATTTTTCTGATTGTAATTGTGCTTTCTCTCCCTTGGTTTAAGCTGCTGGAAATGCGTTTTGCAAAGCAGCACGTCTCCACATGCAGCTGCAGAATAAGCACGACTGTGCCACCAGTTTTATTGATGCAGGGAATGCGTTCAAGAAGTCTGACCCCAACGGTAAGAGTGTTTGCTAACTGAGATAAATCACAATGTAAACTTGATCCTACATGTCAGTGCATTTACTCTCATCTATAAATACAGTATTTAGTGTTTATGTAATGAAAGTGACCCTAAAGTAACGCAGTGTATGTCTGAAGGTTACTATTTAGAACATATTCCACTTACTATGTGTGTCCAATTCAGGATACACGTACTCTATAAAACCTTTAACTATATATAAAATGCAAAAATTTTGCACTACCTGACTTGATGTGTAGCAGTTTGTTGGGCAAGGTTCTATCAGATAGAAAGTAAACCAACACGGTGTCTAACTTTTTTCCTCCTTTCCCTGTTAATGCTGCCAAAAGAGGCAATCAAGTGTTTAAATGCTGCCATCGATATTTACACAGACATGGTAAGATGAATGTAGAATAAGTTCTCATCAACAAAAGCAGCTTTTTCCATATGGTTTTTTTTGTAAATATAGTAGCAAATTTACTGAACAGGAGTCATAAACCATAATAAAGTAGACTTAATTATCTTTGGTCGTTCCAATATATTTATGCAGTCGGGTGTTTTTTGACTTACACGCCGCCAAACTCTTTTCTAGCAAAGAGTCGTTTTAAATGCTAAAACCTGGCAGAGGCTGAGCAGTGAGAGTGCATCGCAGAGCCTTGACTGAGCGGAGAGGAATCAGTCTTTGGATTCCGGTGACAGTCTCTGCTTTAACTTTTAAGGAAGATTTACCATCGCTGCCAAACACCACATCAGTATCGCCGAAATCTACGAGTCTGAGATGGTGGATATCGAAAAGGTAACCTACAATCCCAATCTGCACACTTATTCTCTTTGTTATTCAGTTCTGGGATTGGGAAAACGTGGTGGAAGTTCTTTTTAACACGCTTCCGACTCTCCACAGATCGCGATTGAAAAATACGAGGAGATGTTCCCGGCTTTCTCGGACTCCCGAGAATGCAAACTGTTGAAGGTAACTCGTAGTTCTGCTATCTTTCCCCTTCATCCGTTCACTTCCTACCAGTAACCTACATTGTGTTTCTTTTTACAGAAACTTCTTGAAGCTCATGAGGAACAGAACAGTGACGCTTTCACAGAGGCAGTACGTTTGCGCACCATTACAAAACCCTTTTTCTGGGTCCCATTGCTTCACTCTGGTGGATGTGCGGTGTCCCTCGTGTGTTGAAGAACGCTGAAGTCTCGCTTTCTTCAGTCTCAGTGGATGGAATATTTGCGCCGTACTGGGAAATACTGCCTCAGTGCATTGCTCTTTAAAAAACTAAGATAACACTGTAGCAACCTGTTAGCAAAAGTTTATTCCAGTGCATTCTTCAACCAGAGCTCTAGTAGTGCAACAAAACTAAACTGGAATTTATTATTATAATAACAGAATCGCCAGTCAAAATATGTTTATTTTTATATTTAATTACAGCAGCGTTGTGCCAGTTTTAATCCGTGCTCTTTGTTTCTGTTCCCCAGGTGAAGGAGTTTGATTCCATCTCACGCTTGGACCAGTGGCACACGACCCTCCTCCTGCGCATCAAGAAGACCATCCAGGGCGACGAAGGTGATCTGAAATGAGGGAAGCCATAAGAGGGGCAGCACATAGGGACGGATCCATCACGCATGCTTTCACACACGGAATGACACAACACACGCATTCACCCCACTGTATCTGGAGATGACCGCTAACTGCTCACCGCCAAACCGTCAGACGACCTAATCCTCGCTTTCCTTCCAAGCCTGTCAGAATGTAACTCCTCGCGCCCTCACCTCTGTCCAGAGGTTTGCTGCATATTTTACTGCTGAAATCTGCGCTGGGGGATTTCACAGGTATCTGGTATTGAAACCGGTGTTAGTGTCGATGAGAATTGCATGTTTTATACAGTTGTTTCATAGGAGTGGTTTTTCATCCGGTTATTCTCAGTTTGTTATGCATCAGATTTCAAACGCAAAGATCTTTAATTAATAGCTAAGAAGTAAAGCCATCACATACTGTAATTTAAATTCCACTGAATGGAGACTTCTTCAATAAGGGAAATGATATGCACTAAGAGTAGACTGTTAAAATCATTACCAATATTAATTCCTTTTTTAATTATAGTATTTGTTGATGTAATAATCCTTTACGTAAAAATGTCTTTATTTTTGGACTTGATTCTTAGGGCAGTATTATCAGTGACCCATCTCTTGCCGTCAGTCTGTCCATTGAACCCTTACAGCGGTCTCAGACGGCAGGGGGCCCTCCCATGCATGTCTTTGCGTTTGGGAACAGCATTGCGCTGGACTCCTGCGAGCCAGACCAAAGTTTTTACGGGAGAGTGGCGCCTCGTGGTGCGGCTCCTTCAGGTGGAGTGAGAGTGGGCCGAGGACGGGGCCTGTTTGCTTGTGCACATAGACGATAATAAAGATATTACACCCCCTCTGCGGCATGCTTTACATGCTTTGAAATTACTAAAGTAGAAAAAAAGGACGATGCCTCTGTGAGCGGAAGGATTTACTGCTGCAGCCACGCAGCTGCTACCAGAGACCTCTGACTCCCACAAGACAAAACCTGAAACTCCTGTAAACGATGAGGAACAGATGTTTAAAATTTGTCTGGATTTTAGATCTTCCAGGATGCGATTGTTTGGGCGGAACAGTGCAGGACAGTAGAGCATGAGGAAACGGAGAGATAAAGCTCCGTCAGACGGAACTGCGTGGAGGTCAGACGGTTTTCTTAACGGACCACCCAAAATGTTTCACACAAGTTCAACAAAACCCGCAAAAGGTAGCAAATATTAAACTTACTGGAAATGTAAATAAATCAGACATTTTACTAGATTAAAACTGTAATCCCAACCAACCCCAGACCAGGATTGTATACTTGGGCTAAATTTCAGGAATGTGTATATTTATATGGATAAACGGTGGTGAATGGCAGCAGAGTGGAAACTGTAGGCTTCCACTGTAATCCAGCAATTCAGGCAGAACCTAGATTAGTGTGTGATTGGAATATTTTAGTGACTGTTGATGGTCTACTGATGTTTTTAAAATACCTACAGGCAAGAAACATCAAATCTGTGCTGGCAGAAAAAGATTTATTCAGACAAATTACAAATAATCTGTTTTGTTGTTTTGTCTAACAGGCTACTAAAAAGGTTCTCTGACAGAAATCCCCAACAATGATCATCATGGGGTCTAAAAAAAAAAAAGATGTCATTTAGGTAAAAGCTTTCCCGGGGATTTTCCACACCGCGGCTTCTCATGGGTCGTCCATCTGCTGCCGTGGCAACGGAGACGGTGCTTTTTCATCCCCAACAGTCACACACTGAATGTCGGGATGTAAAAGATGCATCTCTGCTGTTAAGTCGCTCCCGGAAACTGGGGCCAGAATGGTGTGTGAAGCAGCGGCTTCCAGAACAGATGAGGTGGCGATGGTCGGAGTCTCCGAGACGGAAGGCGAGAGGGTGGGTACGGACAGGGAGATGGTGGAGGCCTCTGTGGACAAGGGGATGGGATGAGCGATGGTTATCGGAATGGAGAACGGGAGAGGGATGGCTGACGCTTCCAGAGAGATGACGCGCGCCTCGGTGTCCTCCGTGGTCACCAGAGGCTGAATCTGTGTCCCCGGCGCCATGTCGGTGTGGATGACCGTGATCTCGCCGGAACTGCCGTGGCTGACCAGTGTAATGGCTCCATGGGCGGTCCATTCGGGAGGAAGGGGGACTGGCCCAGCTGGAACCAAAATGGAGTTGCTGGGGGCTTTTCCAGAGCTGTCCGCAGCTCCCATACCAGCATCAACGACGGAAGCTTCTGTGACATCATCACGGGTGGAGGCAGCAGCGGGGCTTTTCCTGGTAGCGGTGTTGTCCTCCATTCCCCCTGCAGCTTTCCCCACCTTTCCTTTGCTGGGAAATTTGGCTTTCTTGTCCTCCATGTTACCTTCCAGCACCACAAGGTAGGTTTTCCACGGGGCAGCCGAGTCATGAATCTAAACATTAGAAGAGCTGTGTTAGTTCCACAGCAGGGCGCAACCAAACAAGGCCTAAACACAACTTGGGAGGCATTTTACAAAAAGCCTGATGCCCTTCATCGTGTGTTAACGGGCGGACGAGCGCGACTCACCGTGGTGTGCCTGCGGAGGGTTGACTTGTCGGTGAAGGTGCGGCCACAGAGGCCACACATGTAGGGCTTTTCTCCTGTGTGGATCCGCTGGTGCCTCTGGAGGGCATTGAGCTGGGTGAACTGCTTCTCACAGTCCTTACAGCTGTACGGGCGCTCGCCTGGCAACACGAGCGGAGGGCAGCAGGCTCGGTGATCCGGGAAAGCAGACTATGCGCCTAAAATTCCAGCTTTGCGATGACTCACCTGTGTGTATTTTCAGATGTTGATGGAGGGAGTTCCTCTGAGCGAAGCAGCGGCCGCACTGCTCGCACTTGTACGGTTTGGAGCCGGTGTGGATGTTGGAGTGGTGTCTCAGGTATTCTTTGGATGCAAAGCTCTTCCCACAGGCCTCACACATGAATGGTTTCTCACCTAACAGCATTGAGCAGAGAGGTTTTTAGGTCCTTTTAGCCCGTCCAGAGCAGTGGAGAATCCTCTTCTACCTGTGTGGGATCGCTTGTGATAGGCCAGCATGTGTTTCTGGGTAAACCGGGCTTCACAGTGGTCGCACGCAAAAGGCTTTTCCCCAGTGTGAGTCCTTCGACAAAGCAGACACAGACATGTATTCTGCTCGTCTCACACCAACGCCATCCTCACGGGCGATCTCCGTACCTGCGGTGTATCTTGAGCGCCGATTTCTGGGTAAACCTGGCCTGACAGTCGGGGCATTCGAAAGGCCTCAGGCCCGTGTGTGTCCTCTGATGCAGCGCCAGGGTGGTTTTGGAGCTGAGGGACTTTCCACAGTCGGAGCAGATGTATTTCAGGTTGCTGCGTTCATGGACCTGACGTGCAGCAGAGAGACAGAAGATCAGTTAAGAGACATTCTGTTCGATAGCAATAACAGGGTGTGAACACGGTGCACCTGTCTTTGGTGACGGACGACATCCTTCTTCCTTTTGAAGGTCTTCTCGCATCGATCGCAGGTGAAAAGCCTCTCGGTACTGTGAACGTGCTTTTCGTGGATCTTCAGGTTGCTTTGGTTAGCAAAGGTTTGCTGGCAGGTCACACAGCGATGAACGACATCTGCTTTGACCCCGTGGTAGGTGCTGCCAGGGTGACAGCAATACCAGAATGCTGTGATTGTTATTAATGATAAGATACCTACACACTTTATAACGGTTACTTCACTGAACCCATGTTTCTTAAAAAAAAAGCCACAACATCTGTGGTAACTAAAGGAATTAATATTTATCTACCTCACGTTTTCTTACCTGAGGCCTGGAAGAGAGTCAGCTCATACGCTCATACACACACACACACACACACACATGCTGGTGTCAGCCCTACCTGATGTGCTTCAAATAGCTCCTCTCATAGTGAAACGTCCGCTGACACTTGTTACACTGGAACTGGGCTTTGGAGGCCCTAAACGACCCTTCGTCCTCTCCTCCTCCTCCTCCTTCTTCTTCTCCTCCACCTCCTTCTTCTCCTCCACCTTCTGTCACCTCTTTTTCTGCCAAGTCATTTTCAGTATCGTTGCTCTGCTCGTCCTCCTGACGGGTCCATTCATCAGCCGGAAGAACTGGCTCTTCCAAGTTCGACTCTTCTTCTCCGTCTTCTGAAATCTTTGACAGAGACCCCGCCTGGCCTCCATCATGGTTGTCTTCATCAGTAACGTTGTTGTCCCCTTGGACCTCGGCCCTTTTGAGTGACACGCGCCTCTGAAGGACTTTACGACCACCAAAGCAAAGTTTCAGTGTGTTGATCTGTCTTTTTTTATGCGCCACTCTGTCGCTCGCTGCGGATTTTTGGACCTGGACCTCACTCTCGGGGCTTTGCGGAGCGTGCGAACCGTGAGGCAGCGCTTTCCTTTTCGTACCACGCAAGTGACCCGTGTCCTCAACCTTTTTTGCGGAAGACTTCTTGGTAGGATCCTCTAGAATTCCAACGGTCATTGCCTCGCCACAAACCTCAGCCAGATCTTTGCAGTCCAACCTTAGCGCTGCTGCCAGAACATCTGCAATCTTGTCTTTGGAGATTTCAACCTTACCGGTGTAAACAAACTCCAAAAACTTGGAAAAGTAGTTGACGTGCATGTTGGATAGTAACAATTCTCCTTGGGCTGCAGAATCGGCAGCGAGCAGGTGCTCCCTGAAGTAGCCGCTGGATGCTGCAAGCATCACCCTGTGGGCCTGGAACACCTGCACATCTCCCTGGTAGTCTACCTGCACGGTGACGTCACTCAGCAGTCCCTGCAGCCTGAGCAGCTGGAGGGAGGCCAGCAGGTTTTTATGGTAGTTTTTAGCGGTAAGCTCAATTACGCCGCCTCCCATCGTTCATGCGCACTGCAAACAAAAACACCCCCCAATTATTCAACAGTTTGATTCATTTAATTCCATGTAAGGTTCGTCAACTTTGGGGAATTCGGGAGCAGTCAAAAATACACGATAAAACAAAGCGGCAGCTAACGTGTTGCTAATTGTTTGGCCATTTATTTAGAATACCAATATACTTTAGCCCTAAAGCACCTATATACACACACGCACCGACATAGTGGCACTACAACGGGCCGATTTACGTCCGTGTTACTGTATATACGTTTTGTTTGTATGAAATCGTTGCTAACGACAGCGTTACAGGTAGCCTCTCTACCAAGCTACGCTAGTTAGCGTGCTGTTCAAAAGAAAAAAAACAGATTAAGAAATTTAGGTTACAGTATACAGACTTAATCTAAAGATCCGCTGTACAGCGCTACGTGCGCGAGGACATACCAGCAGACGACACGTTAGCGCCAGGCAGGTTTTCTTACCGTAAGGTTGCTAAAACGACACCCGGAATCATTTCTCCGCGCAGCGCCGGCGGACGGTATTTCCTGCAGAACTCCTCTAAAAGAGCTAGCTCGCCGACATCCGGTATGAACAAAAAAAACACCGAATTACCTCCACGAAGGACGAGCGACATACGCCGCCGTGGATCTCAAGTAAGTTCAAGAAATTGGCCGTGTTGATGGATCAAATATGAATGAGGTTACCGTAATTTAACACGAAAATAATGAACCGAGTGTGCTTGTGTGCTGCAGCCGTAAAACCACACGGGGACGGTATTGCACGATAAAAAGGTATAACATCCGCGATCCACGGTGTAGTTTATGTCTAAGGTATTCGAATGCCTTTCGGAAATTAAATTTACATTCTTCTTTCTTAGTATTTATCTTCCTGCGGAGCATTCTCAACATAAGGATTTAGTACAGTCTGCCATCACAACGCGTTGCTAAGCCAATTACATATTAATGGAAATGCATAATGTGTTTCTGAATAATTCTAGAAATAATAGAAATTGACTAATAGTGCTGAAGCAGTAGCTGGTTAGGATTAATATTAAATCTTGGGAGGAAAAAGTCTACAGTTATTCTAAAGAAGCGCAGAACGCTACTTGAGGATTCACTAGGGCGCTTTTCTGCAGCTGCAAAGCTTTTTTCCCTAATTCTCCAGAAAATCCATAGGTCTTACATTTGTCTTAATAAATTCTTCTAGCCAGAAATCTGCTCTGTTCCAGTGACTCATTCTGCCCTTTGGAGCAAAGCTGCGCAAAATTCAGCAGTGACCTGGAACACAGCCTTCGTCTGGCTTTTATTACATTTATCCTCAGCAACACACACGCTCATGGTGGACACAGTTTTTGATGACAGTTTTTTCTTCTCCCTTGTTTTTTTTTTTTTACACAACTGATGTTTCCTGATGCGTGTAAAAAATTACTGGTTAACAGTCCTAGAACAATGAAAATTTAAAATTGTGTTTTCGTAAATGCAACTGTGATGTAGCACGGAAGTTAGAGTATAGAATGCTAAAGTTTAAAGTACGGCAATATGTTAAACATGTGACATATGTAAAAAAAAATATGTCTTATCATTTCAGCCTGTGGATGGTGATGTTTTCACAATGGTAAATATTTATAGCAGGGAAACAGACTTGAGGTTTGTCTTTGTCATCACGGGTTGTACAGTACACAGTGGCAAGAGATAACCTCAAACGTCTCCTCCTTATACCTTCTGAGCGGTTGTTATTGTAGGTATGTATACTAGTGTTTCCAGGTGAGTCTGGCTGTATTCCAAGGTATATAAAATCTTCAGTGCAGTTAAATTACAAATAGAAAGAAAAAGCAATGATTTGGGGAAAAGGAAGCTCATATTTCCTCTTTTATGGGTAGACTTCTTTTGGAAAGGAAAAAAAATTTCTCTTCAGACTGCACTTGTACTAGATGCAACCTCAAAATCATGAGCATACATGTCGCGCAAAGCAGTTAAGAATTCTGTGGCGATGGTTGCATCCGGAGTTGGTTTGTGTGCTGGATTCTTGCTTGCACTCTAATTTGGATGCAGTGCGGGTAAGTCAGTCAGACAGCGTCCTTACAGGACCTATCTGCGGTTCTTTAACAAGGCTGGGTTGTAGGCAGGATTGAAAAAAAACAATTGGTAAACACCAGAATTGTTACATGGAAGTACTGTAGTCCAAAAACAACCGCAGTGTCCTGTGTGTTTTACCCATGCAGCCAAAGATGGCTGCCAGTAAAAACGGGGCTGAAATCAGTCAACAGAAAACCTGTTTAATAAATTTATTTTTCCACGCACGTGCACTCCTTCAAGTGTTTGGTGTATGAAGATTTGGAAAGTTGGTTCGATTTGTTTTAGTGAAGGCAACACCCATATTTATGTAAGGAGCAAATTGGATAGGAGTCGCATATTGTGCATGTTTGTGCAGTCGTGTCAAGGCCAGCGTTGCATTGCCAGGACACACACGTATACACGGAAGAGTCCAAACCAGTTTCTCCAAACACTTCATCCCAGCTTCCCTTTTCATTGGCTGGATGCCACACCGCAACAGCCCCGTCCAGATTATTACAGGAACCCCTTTAAAAACCTCAAAGTCGCATTGCAAAAATTGCACAAGACTCTCCATCCCATAATGAGGAAATGGGCTCTGTCTTGGCCAACAGTGATGTGAAACGACAAGATCGGCAGAAGGACGCGGCATCGCGCGTGACCGAACGTGATCGCGAGCAGGCGAGAGAGATTTAAATGTTGCAGCATCGTGACTCTTGGGATGCCGTCGCCCGTCTGCGCGGCCTGGACAGGAACATTCCCACAACCGCTGGATGGATGGCCTAAAAATGTGGAACAGATGTCACAAACAGCGATGGCGAATTCATCAAATCATTTCCAGTAGATTTTTTTTTTTTTTTTTTAAATGGACCCACAAAATTCCATTAATTCAGTCCAGACATCATCAGCCGCCACCCATGGAGCCTACTATTTGTGCATTTCTGGTTTTGAGTCATTTCAGAGGTATAAGCGGCCCAAACTTCATATCCAGCCTCGCAGACTTTGGGGCGCTTCGTGGTAAATCCCTCATGGTTGATTCATTTTTAAAATTAGGAGCGACAACCAAAATGCAACGTAAGATATAAAATGAATTAACAAGTGACAGTATTAATTTATTCTTTAACCACGTCTTTTAGTGTTTAAGGTGACATCAGCCAGAAATTGAAGTCAGAATTCGGAAGCTTGTTGTCCAAGGAACTTTATTTTAAATGAAGCCGTCAAAGACGGATTGATACATTTCTTCTGCTTCTCTGGTTCACTAAACCTGTCTCTTCTTCTTCTTCTTCTTCTTGTGTTGTTTTCATTGACGAAAGAGACGTATGCAATTCAAAGATGACGTTTCTTGGCCTCGGACTCGCTGCCTCTATTCCCAGCACTCGCTCACGTTCACCCTCCCTCTGCCCTTCTCCACCTTCACTTGTCCTTGTGCTTGTTCTGTCTATTGTAACCGTATACAGCACGCAGCGCTCCAGGCAACAGACAAACCAGCTCCAGGACAACTGCCCACTCCTGCCACGGTCATAAATAGACTATTTACCCAGGCTTACCAATCACTTTACCCACCGAGAATGTGTGTGTGGGAGCTTGCGGACATTGTGCAGCGTGCACAGAAATAGATCCCGTGTGTGAGGGTGGATTCAGGCTGCCAGCCTGTAAGAGTAACAAACAGAAAAAGGATTGTTTTGGATTTGAAAATTAGTCTCCGTCCGAAGAAAATGACATTTTTGACCTTGTTCATGTGACCCCATGGGAGTTTTTGGGGTTTTTTTTTTTTTTCTTTTTCTCGACTTCAACGCGCGTCGTGTGAAATAAGAAGTGGATGTCACGGCTGAGGATCGCAATCCACAGTGGACAGTCTTCGAACGGGGATGAATCAGGATCTAACACTGGTCCAGATAATAGGCCAGAGGATTCATCCTGAAAAAGAAAGCAAAGGTGAAACCATTCTGGAATCGATGAGGCCGCTAACTGTGAGAACGTTATCATTCATTAAAAAAATTACAGGAATTTCCATAGCCCTCAAAAACAGGTGGCGTAACCTCCACAGAGTTTCCCAGAATACACCAGTCTCCCCCTCCAACTGTGCAGGACATGACCGTCAGCACATTCCTGGAGAGCCAGATCCCCAGAAGCAACAATTCCTCCTTCCTCTCCTCCCTCCCTTCCTTCCTGCCCATCCCTTGTCCTTTTCTTTCTCTTCTGTGGATTGCATCACTTGTCTGCCTCTTGGCCCCTCTTTGCTCGGACTCTTTAATCACAAAATGCATGCACAAAAGTAAAAGGTGCACACAAACACACACACACACACACACGTTGTGGGTAGAAGGCAACCCGTCATTCCTGTCCAGCTTCATGGCTTTGGTCTGAATTTTCTGGTTGGGTTGAGCAGAGGATTCTGGAGGCTTTCCAGCTGCCCTCCAAAGACTTCCCTCTCTTCATCTCTTTGTCCGTTTCCTTCAGATATTCTTGTTTTCCCTAACTCTCTTTGTTGCTCCTCTCTGTTTTACCCGTTTGCCCTCAAGGTCAGAAATATCCTGCGGTTAAGGTTTGATTTCCCTGGAAAAGCCTTCGCTCATTCCTTCTTTCCATCTTTCCCTTTTTTTCTCCTTTTGCTAGTGCTTACACACATGTGCACACGCGCACACAAAGGATGACAAGGAGGTTTTAACTCATTGTGAATGCTCTTTAATTTGCTTCCATGCGGTTTCGGTTGCAGCCAGGCCAACCTTCTTCTCCTGGGTTCACCTCTTCTCTCTGTTGTGTAACGTGGTGGAGGTCCAACACTTGTGTAATCACAAGGGCCATGACTGGTGAAAAGAATACCACCCCATTCACCAGGGGATAATCAAGGAAAACCACATCAGGCCCAATTGAAACTCCATTCCTGCGTCTCCTGTGCGTGAGCATGTCCTGGTCGTGCTTCCTAATGGAAATAAATCAGTCACCTCTTTTCCTTTCACTGTTAAAAGTCAGTCTTTTCAGCCTTTTTTTGCAGTTATTTGTTCCTTTGCTGATCCTTTGCTGCATATTTCACTGTTTATTTAAGAAAACTTGTCAAAAAAAATACTTTGACAAGAAGTATTATTGCAGCATAAAGTGAAAATAAAATGCGGAACCTCAGTAATTGTAGAAGTCTTTCCTAACCATACAGGACTTTCTCATTAGTTTTTACTGCTACTCTGCACATTTATGACCCCTCCTTGCATACCAAACTCTCTGATGGTACATCTGAACCTGAACCCAATTACTCCCATGCGTGGACCGAGAACCTTACATGGGTTCTTGAAGGACTGTTTTGGCTTTGGATGGGTGAAGGTGAAAGACTTGCGCAGTAAAACAAACCACAGAGTCCTGGAGAAGCACTGCGCCCCACTGCCCAGGTTGGGCTTGTTGACACAAAGGCTCCACTCGGATAGTTTTTCACAGATGCAACCGGTTGTCAAATATGCAGCAGCGAGTTAACTGCAGGGTTGCCTCCCAAAGGTCCCTGTTCTTCAAAATGAACCCGGCCGTTTTCTTTGGGTGTCCTCCCAGAAAAGGAGGAGACCACAAACATAAAAATACTTATGTAAAATCAAGTTCAGCCACGTTTCAAATGACTCAACGTATGTAATTTAACCTGTCAGTGGGTCAGCTGAATGGTTTTTCTAAGATCATTCTTCAATAATTTTCTCCATTATTCAGAAATTTATTTTAAAAAAACCTATTAGAAGGAGAGATATCTTCCAGTCCTTCTCTGTTTTGACTATTGGACCACCACAGTAGCACAGCAATCCAAGGAATCACTGCTTTGCCTTTCTTGCAGCAGCCCCGCTGTCCTTTAACATCCTTTTGTCCAAAAATGGAGAGCAGAGAGGAAAAAGGCAGACGGAGGAGGGAGGGAGTGCTTCCAACAAGCTGTGTGACACCATGACTGACACATTTGCTGTGGAGCAAGACAAGCGTGTGTGTGTGCGAGAGAGCGAGCAACAGTCACAGCGGGCGAGAGAACAAAATAGAAATAAGGGTTCTTGCTTCGACGTCTTTCACTTCACTAATTTCATTCCATCCAGGGATAAAGACATCTCAGCAGGGGTGCACCCTTTTTAGGTCCCGACTCTGCACTGATGCTGATTTGTCACTTTTTCTGAGATGAACTCTACTTGGATTTCCTGCCCCCGAGGTCACCAAAACTGTGTGTCCACATTATGTTGACAGCAGGACCTAAATTGCCAAAGTGGTGGGGGCTGATATTGTTCTGCTTGAATAATATGGCTCGTTAAAGCTGCAGGACCTTCATTTGGGTTGTAACTCAATGGGCTTTCTTTGTTTTCTCCTCCTGTCTCTGCATGTTTCACTCTTTCAGATACTCTGCTACTTCACACCGTGGAACCATTCGCCCGTCTAGAGTCAAGGTCACCGCAATGACACAGTGTTGGTTGATGCACCTAAATTCAGGCATGTAACCTGATGCAATCGCAAGCTTATCTGGACCCCTGGGGTTTTGTAGGTTGGCTGACCACTACATAAAACAATAACATGACCTGTGTCGCCCGCTCTATCGGTTTCACTCCACCAATGCTAACTTTTGGACATGCATAGGGAACATTTGGGAACAGACTTACTTTTCCACTATTTCACTGTTGGACCTGGGCCCGGAGAAAGCCGTAGTTCTTCTAAATGCTTCTTTATGTTTACCCCAAAAGAGGTTTTTTTTAAGGAGCTCGAGAGGTTTTGAAGAGTTAATATGTAAAACATTTCAAATGAATCATCTCTGTTAACTGTCGTCCTCAAGCACATGACAACCTGTTCTTAACAACACAGAGAAGTGACTGTGCCGCAGCAGATAGCAGTTGCAATATCAGGACAGTTTATCGTGTTCTTGTTCATGAAGATGAACAAGGATTCGCGGAGGGGCACCTTGACATTGCAACTGTTGTGCAAATCACTAGTTTAGGAGAGGGTAATCCTTTTTTTTAAAAAAAAAATTATCCAGCAAGTTTCACGTCACAGTACAGAAAAACAAGCTGACCATCTCGGAACAGCCCAGAGTCGACACACGAGCTGCAGCCGTAGCCTTCTGCCTCCCACTGCCTCCCCCATCCTCCTTGATATCGCACGAGTGATAAAAGGCACGCGGATGGGAGGGAGAGGCTGCTGGGTACACAGGTAGATGGACAAAATGATCCAGTTTGCCTCATTAGAGAGCGCGAGGGAAAAAAAAGAAAATAACATTATGTTCCCCTCTGATCCATGCTGTGGCCAGTTGTCATGGAAACACAGCAGTATTGTCAATGCAGATGGTTCATCGTGGGGGTTCTTGTCTGTCAGCCTGTCTCTCTTTGTTTGCTTATCATCAGGGACACTCGGATCACTGATATTCTACACCGCCAGGCTATGACTCATGTGCATCGTTTTTCTTTTCAGTCTGGAAAAAAATACTCACATGCACCACGCGCACGTGCAGGACGAGACGCTCATGTAGGTGCGATTCAAGCGTAAAGTATTTTTAAACCAACAGGACTTTGAGCGTCCACGAGCAGTATATCTGCCGTGACCTGACAGATGTGCACAACATTGTGCAGTCCTCGCTCCTGCGTGGTTATCTTTGCGCCGGCCTACCCCTTTGATCTGGGCCGTTTCCACTCGTTTTATCAGGTAGATTATGAGCTGTAATCGTGCTTTAGCTCAGCAGATCAGCTGATGTGGTGGTTCCAGCTTATCTAGGCCACCAGATGTCAAAATCTGGAGCCTTGCAAATAGCAGGAGCGGCATCCTCTGTGCAGGGAGAGGAGGGAGATGACTAATGTGGTGGAAAGTGTCAGCTTCCGTAGAGAGCTGGGACTACTTGCCTGCCAAAGATGTTTTCAGGTGATTCCAACAACTGCTGAGGATAAGCAGCGAGTGGGTCTCACCCACCCCTGTGCTGGACGTAGATGCGTGTACGTGCGCATCCTGTGCTGAGACCTAGACCACAGTAAGAAGCGACCCGCTGGGTCACGGTCTCATCTTGTACAGTCGCTTCATCAAAGTCTTTCTTATGGCACCGGCCTAGCACACACACTCTCTTTTAAACACACTCCTCCTTCTCTGCTTTCCATCCTTGGTAAACACACAGTCTTTACTTGGCTTGGTCACGTTCTTCATATGAACCCAGGAAGCAGGATGGTAACGCGTTCCTGACACTTAATGAGGATTCAGCTTCAGGAAGCCAAGTCTTTAATCATCACGATCCCCTCATTTATTCCACCACCACTTTTACATCACGTGCTTTAAGCAGAGTTGGAGAGTCCACGTGCAGCCGCTGCCAGTCTTCAGGTGTTGTCTGGATGATACACAGGAGCATTTTATGCAATTTATGTAAACAAGACAATCGTTAACTGTGCTCATTAAAATATAAAGGGAGTACTTCTCCTTGAAACCCAGGGTGGTCTCCTTGGACTTCCTTTATTTCTACATGTTGAAGGACAACTAGGCAAGCTGTGATTTTTGCAAGCTGCCCTTTATGTGGTCTGCTATCTGCAAGTTTTACTGTTTGTGGAGGGGGAACAGATGCCCATCCCCCTTTCTCAAACTCATTGCAAAATCTGTCCTGCTTCCCATTTTATAAAGTAAAAAAAATGTGTTCTGTTGTCAAGATTGAGTGCAACTTTAACAGTCTTATGAAGAAATATCTTATTCTTCATGCTAATTAGTTCATAAGTCTTCATGGCTCCTCTTTTTTTATGCATGTCAACAATATAGCACAAGGCCAAGGAACAAAATGAGAATACATTTTTCACGGTTGTGAACACAAACGGCCCGGATGGTGGGCACATGTATCCAGAGATCTGCTACCCTTAGGCTGCTTCTCTTCAAAACCATTTTTATCAATCTTCCATTGCATTAAATGAACTAATGAGGTGTGAAACCGGCTGTTAAAGCCAATGAATGCGAATAAATGTGCGGCTGCTCCTGAAACAGAGCAGCGCGCAGCGTGGCTGAGACAGGCCTTTTCTGCAGCCAAGAGCAAATCAAACATCAGTTAACAAGAAAGTTGGAGTCTTGCATGAATCTCACCGGAGTCGTGTGCTCAGCGGCGCATAGCTGATGAGTTTCCTGCTCCCGACCAGCCAGGCGCTCTCTGGCAAACACGCCCGTGTATGACTCATCACACTGTGCATGTGATTCCTTTTTTTATACGCACACCCGCGCAGTCAGATTTCTTATCAAGGTGATTCTCTAACAAACTTGCATTCATTAAAAAAAAACAAAACAAAAACAAAAACATGACTGGCGTGTAGAAAAAAGAGAAGTCTGTTGTGCACGTGTGGATTGATGGTGGGGGTTTCTTGTATCGATACTGTAGGTGAATGTGTGAACGAGAGAGAGAGTGTGTGTGTTTTTCCTACAGGGCCACCGTTTGATGAGGGATGAGTCATCCGGAAGGAGACACCAAGGAAGACTGGCAGCTTGGTGATTTACACATTTACACAAGTGTGTGTGTGTGCATGTGAGCGTGTGGGTGTGTTTATGCCTCACTTCCGTACATACTCTTTCTGTATGCTATAAGAGCACTGATTAGGGTCCATAGAAGCGTGCTGGAATCGCCAGTGTTTGTGAACATGTTTTGATGAGTGTGTTTGTGCGTCTCTTGTGTCGATGTCTTGCTTTGAGCTGTTTTTGTTTGCCTTCCCGTAGAGTGGGGCGAGTCAGTATGTGCATAATCAGAGAAACGCCACAGGGAGTTGTTGACTCCATTAATCCAACGCACAGGAGCCGCTCCTCCTTCCACACCACACTCCCGAAACTCCACACCCTTATCGGCTGGCTGGAATAATACAAGTAGCACGCTGCATCCCGGAGGCAAGCATCTGCATTTATGTGCAGATTTGAGTGAAGTGATCTCATTATTTTCCTGTTAGATGTGTGTGTACCTTCAAAGAGCGTTAGCAGCAACAGAGAGAACATAATCAAATATATCAGACAGTGGGAGGACCGGTGTGATACTCTGTCGCTCCAAATTTGCAGATTTTTCTATTATTCATGGTTCTTTTGTGTCTGCCGAAAAACATCTGAGCCATTCTGACAGAACTGCACTGTTAAGCAATTCGTTTTGATCATTTGGCTTTTGCAACTTTTATAAGGCTGCAAAGATGAACACATAAACTCAGAAACTCTGATGTTATAACAAGTTCCACTTTAAATATGCCGTAAAATGACAGATTCCAGGGAGAAAAGGGTCAGATTAAAAAAAAAATGCTGATATCACACATTAATTCAAGTATTATTCCAAGTATTCCAGCTAGTTGCTGTCTCCAGAACAGACAGGATGCATCTGAATCCCACGTGAACATTAACTGAGGAGCATTTCAGGTTAACAACGCCGTTAATAGGCCGTTATGGATATGCTGTGCCCATTATGGCATTCATGGGAGGAGTTACCAGAAACCATAATGAACAATCATAAGATGGATGCGCCTGTAGTTAAAGCAGCACGAGCCGATCTTTTTACATTATAGTGATTGATCAGCAGGGCGGATGATTGGCTGATGTGGAGGCAGTTATCTCGAGGAGACAACAGTGAGATCATTAATCTGGTGCAGAGATGAGGATGCAGGGACCATCGCTGCTTTTGTGTGTGTGTGTGTGTGTGTGTGTGTGTTAATGCGGGGCTTTTTGATGAAGTGAAGGCAGCACTAGTTTGTTTACCAGGTGCTGATGAGGATTTATCAGGGAAAGGGTAGGCTATGTCTGCTTCTTTCTCTCACAAACACACAAACACCGACTTTTTCCCTCCGGGGTTATTTGCATAGATGGGTTTTGTTTAGGTGAGGTCTCACACGAAACTCGCTTTACGGCGTGTCACTCCTACCATTATTCATTTGCTCTCACCTCCTCCACTGTTTTCTGCCTTTCAGTATTCTCTCATTTTCTCTTTTTCTTGCTGATTCCCCTTCCCTAACCTCTCTCATTCATTAGGTCTTTGTCTGAGCCTCTTACTGTGTTTTCGTCTCTCTGTTGCCTTCATTTACTTGTTTCCCCACTGATGAATAAATGAATGGAGAGTTTAATGTGCTGCAGACATTTCGTAGCTCATGCACTTAAAGAGTCATCTGCTTTTTGCCACTTTCTCATTATTACATGACTGCTTGGCTTTAGCATTACTCAGCGCTGCATAAAACAAAGAGGAACACATGCAGGAACTTGGAAAAATGCTTTAATTTAGCAAGAATTATAACACCGTGTCACCAAAATGGCAGAGACTATTATTTATCCCCAAACCACACTCTCCACAAAAACATGCTTTTTGAAACTCTGTATCAATACTAAACTGGAATAAATAAAAGGCCTATAAATAACCAGTTGTGTAAATAATTAGTTCATCCATCAAATCTGTGATGGGATTAATCACGCTGTAAAAAATTAGCATGTAAATATCACTTCTAGGTATTTGCATTTAGTTGCGACGTAACTCCATGAGATCTGTAGCTGCTTGTTAGCAGGTGCAGCACTCCAGAATTCATATTCATACAGTTTTAACGTTAATGCTGTGGTACTTATGTACATTTATTAATTCAGGTTTGTTCAGTATCAAACCTATCTAAAAGAGTAATAAAGAAGTGGCGATATCTGTTATTTATTCTGACATAAATAACATATTCCAGACAGGTCAGAGATTTGTCCCTTTTTTGACATATTAAATCAACTCAAAGAACAACAGAGATTCAAGAAGTAGCTTGTGCTGTAAAGTATGCTTAAAAAATAGGAGCAGCAATTAATTTAAAAACTTTACATTTCTATATTTATGTATTAGGCATGAAGGACAGGGAGTTGGCCAAAAATACATGCTCATCCCATTTAGAAAGGAAGTCAAGGCTTTTCTCTTGGCATATATAAAAACCTAAAAGTGCAAAGTTTTTCATTCATTAAGGTATGTAAATGATCTGTTAATAACGCCGTGTAGACCATGATGCTCGATGGCGAGACCTCATCTACTCCAACATGTCTCATCTTCATAAATATGACTCCCAAATCAAAAGCCAAACACCGAAGATGGGTTCTCATGTGGACCAAGTCGCTCCTCATCTTTTGTCTTGCCACTGGCTGCGTTGGCATGGAAACCTCTGCGGAGCGGGGAACACTGTGGGCGATTGGCAAATAGGTCGTAAAGAAGGGGGGGGGGGGACAAGCAGAGACCCACGTACCACGTGCAAATACTTAAAATGTGTGTGGCAACCCTCTGACCTGTTTTACAAAAAAACAATCACATTGAACTCGTCTTTTACACAACATGCCTAATGTTGCAACACAGTTAATGTGTAAACCATATGTTTTTAGTTAATATAACATTTTAAGGGCAGTTCAGAAGACTGTTTCACTTTTCTTTGAAACGTTCCTTCACTGATTAAAATATTAAAATGCTGTCGAAATCAGATGCATTATACAAAGGTTCATTATTAAACCTCCTCCCTGAGTCTGTCCCAGCTTCTGGGATTTGGAAAAAGGGGACGGCAGGGTGGAGGGTTTGCAGGGACTTCTCGTGATTGCCATGTCCTTGAGCAGGGTGCAGAGATCCTGGATGGTGACTCAGTGCCAGATAGGGGAGCACATTCACTGCAGACAAAAGCACGGGAAGTGTGGAGGATTACTGAGACATTGTGGGCAGAAAGCACAGCAGATCATTCTGTGACATTTATATCGCTTAAATAGATGCCCTCCTGACCGTTTTGCAGCCCGAGACAGTGTACGCTCTATAAAAGCCACATACTGGTGACCTTGCGAGAAAAAAAAAACCAAAAAAAGTATCTGCCGGCTGACGGGAGACCATTAAGGTCACATCCACTGCATTGAAGTCTGCAGACGCAACTTCCTGCAAATAGTGGCACAGCTGATGCAAAGAGACCCAGAGACGGACACGCAGATGCAGATTTTAGCGTGTCTGTGTGGCTGGCTCTCCTGCTCTGTTTAGGACCGGCGTTCAGTTACATCATTCTTCAGAGAACGGAAGCTCAGATTACAGGAAAGGCAAACACAGACCTCTGGGGTATGCATACCAGTTTATGCACTTGCTCTTGCTGTATGTAACCAATCAGGATGCCCCGCGTAATTTTGTTTGGGTTCAGATTTCATCATTCGGCTCAACACGCAGTTTCAGGGCTGTTCGTGTAGTTGACATTCCGTGTTTGTCCGTAAACAGCTTGTGAGGTAAAAGTTTGGGAAAGCAAATCTGACAATTTTATTAAGAAAATCCATCATAAACGTTCATAAACACATTTTGCTTGCATATTTAAGAAATATTTGCATAGTGCAGCACCAGCAGTAAGCAAACGCTGTGACACGATAACACAAAATTGTATTTGTGGCTTAAATAGGAGTGAAGTCTAAGGCTGAGGAGGTCATTTGGGGTTCTTGCTCCTTATCTCATGCGCTTGTATTTACTGCAAAAACCCTCTGCATGAGCTTAGCCGAAAGACAACACATTAGTGCAGGATTTCTTCCTCGCTAGGTAGATAATATTCCCAGGCATTAGGGCAGTTAGCCATGCTGGGGGCTGCATAATTACCATGGAGACGCGCACAGTGGCTGAGAGGTTGATCAGCAGGCAGGTCGAACAGGAGGAGATAAAGTGGGAGTCAGAACGCAGAGCTCTGCAGTTCACTCCCCTCTCGTCTCTGCCGCTGAACGTGCGAGTTCATTTAGCGCTGTATAATTAACAAACGGGCTCGCAGATGTTCCAAAGTCAATCGAACGTCAATAACTCCAGCTGAGCCTGGCTGGATCTCCTCCCCTCTCCCTTCTAACGCTGCCATCGCGTCCGCCTCTCCGCCTGTCTTCTTGTCTCAAAGTCAAACTCTCTCTCTGCCTCTGAGACTGTAGAGCGGCGCTCTCCCTGTTGGAAGCTGTCTCTTTGTGCTGTCTGGGTAGATGGGTGATGTGTGCTCTGCAGGCTTCTCTCCTGGGATTTCCTGAGCGGCTGGGCTGTCATATACGTCTCCGGCTCTCTGCCACTCAAATATGTCAGTCTGCTGCCATTAGCTTTCACATTAATTGTGTTTCAGTCTGCTGGAAGCATGTATGAATACCACCACCCAACCTCCTGCACAGATATTGGTTTTAATTCAATTTTTTTTTGCATTGGATTAGAAGGAGCGGGTCTGACTCCTGTTAATGGATATACATTCTGAATTCTCAGTGTACATGCAGATATTTTTCACATTTGCCCTGAAGAACCCATGTGTTAGTTAATGCACATCTCTGTCTATTAGCATGCATATTTGTACCCATCCTAATGCATTATTGCCTAACTTGACTGCTCACTTGCAATATTGATAAGTATTTAATGTTACATTGACCATGTCCACAGTGAATCCTGACCTCATTCATCATGTGTGGCAGAAATGTGTGGATCAGTTTTGTTTGCGTTTATCTGGCATGTTTCTGTCTTCAGAAATATGGTCCTTAATGCTGGTCCGCAAATAAATGCTCCACAGCAAATGTCCTCATAAGTCTCATCCTGCATTCATGCAGTAATATGCTGACTCAATTTAACGCAAACTAGATCCTCATCCCATCTGAATTCTAGTTTTTATTTCCTTCAGCTTGTGTTTACAGAAAATTCCAGTCTGTTAAAAGCTGTGTGGAACAGCCAGTTCCTCACTTCATTAGTTGAAGAAATAGTGCACTTCCAGCCTGAGGCTTGATTTGCAGAGAGTCAGGCTGAGCTGTATGATGAACCTGCGCAGGAGTGGAAACTGAAGTCGACGCGTGCTGCGGAATCTGCGGCATTTGCGCTGAGGACAGAAGAGAAAGTTCCCCAGAGTGAGTGGCAGCTGAATCCAGCTCAGCCGGGAGTACCGAGCATCTCTAGAGTCTCTTTTCCTCACTTTCTCTAATGGTATGCAGCAAGGTGACAATAATGTGGCCCACATGCAAAAGCCTGCTGGCCGCATGCAAATCAGCATCCCTCAGCTCAGGGGAAGACAAAGCTGATAAGATGGCAGCGGTGATGGGAGAGAGCACACTGATGTCTGGAGGTTGATGAGTGCTAATTCAGATCGCTCATTAATAATAGAAATGTGCCCATGCAAGTGTATCACTTCCTTAAAGATGACCATGTGCAGCAAACTGTGCATTGCAGTTTCTTTTACTCTTTTCTTTAGTTCCAAACCTTCATATTTTATTGCTTTAATTAACTCTCCCGTGTAGCCACATGACTCATGCCTGACTGCTCTCTACCACTCCCTCCTTCACCAAACTGGAAGATCATGAATGTTTGCCCTCCCCAGGTGATAGAACAGAAGCATGATAGAGGAGAGTTGAAGAAAGAGTGACGCTAGCCGCAGCAACACACAAGAGTGACGGAGATAAACCCTGACTTTTAGCTCTTAAATGAATAATCTGTGACAAGAGAGAGGCAGATGGAATATGAAAAAGGTAGGGGAGGGGTGATGATAAAAGCTCTTTCACCTCCAGCAGGGCTGAAATGTGGAATGAGAGCACAACTTCCACAGCTCTTTTAGCAACCAGGAGTTTAGCTTTGTAGATAATGGCATGGATTTTGTTGTAATTTATGTGTGAGGGTTTATAGAAATCATAACAATTCCGCTTGGTGAAACTTGAAAAGAGGCGCTTTTTGTCTGTCCAAAAACAACAGACACAAAAACAAGCATATTCCCAGCCCTCACACTCATGTGTGTTTACATCTTAACCTGTTTTATTGCGATTTGCTTCAGGCAGAAAGCAGTAATGTAATAACCACACACACATGTCTAGGTGACACACATGCAAACGTATTTTAGCGTCATTGTGTAATTTGCAGCCCTTAGCTTTGGCGTCATGCTCTCGCTGCAGATAGATCGTTCAATGTCAAATGATGTAAATCTATGTAAAGTGTGAGAAAGCCACCCTGGAGTGATGCACACAAGCGACTTGCTAAGCAGTAATTTGCCTCTTCTCAGCATCTGAAACAATCCGGAAGTCAAAGCACCTCTGACGGAGTTTGAAGTTGGGTTAAATGATATGGAAGCACTGAGGCAGGGATTCTGTCAATAATGGGGGGGGGGGGTACGAAATATGTTCAGGGAATTCCATCTTTATAAGCAGAACAGTTTGAACAGTCTTGTTAACTGTTGCCTACTGGCTGTTTTTTTTTACTGCAGTGCAGTGTATTAGCATAGCAGCAGAGTAGCGGAAGCAGTATCTTTGTGTTCTGGGTAATACTGAAAGAAACTAAAGTTGAACTAAACACAATTAAAAAGGTTTTGTCTAAAGATGCTACAGCGGTGAATTATTCACCAAGGCCCCTAGATTAAAAAATGATTAATCGGTGTGTCGTGTCCAAGCTTGTCCAAATGGAAACCTAATCTTCTAACACAACAGTAAGGCATTAAAGCTGCATCCAATATTCGGTGACACTGTCATTAAAATGGCCATCAGCATTTAATCTTGTCACCCACCCCCCTTTCCTTTATTGTCCCTTTGTTTTACTCCATTTGCACCCTCATATATGCTAAGAAGGCATTTTCTGTGCTGTAATTAGCACAATATATGCGCCAGGCAGAGTGCAACTTTGAATTAAACACTCGCAAGAAATTATGTTTTGTTTTGTTTTGTTTGGTTTTTTTTGCCTCCCCCCTCCACAACACATTTACAGTCCTGTTTAATTGCCGAGCATCAAAGCTGACCTCGAAACCCCAAAATCATCTGAAAGTCAGGATTTTCAATAAAAATGCGCTCTTGCAGTGAAACACTACATCGCCAAACACGGGTCACCAGAAGAGGGACAGGCAGCAATGTCCAGCAGGAACCAACATCTTCCTGTGCAATCCTGAAGCAGGTTCTTATTTTTATTGTGTGAGGGCTGATACACAAGTACTGCAGGGCATCTGCTCCCTGAACCTCTGCACTCTGAGCTGAAAGACATCTTCTATTCTAACCCAGAGCTGTTCTCCTCAAACCTTGGCTGACTGATATCACGAGGAATTCAAGTGGAATTAGTGCAAATACAAATGTGTGGTCATCTCTCATTCATCACCTGACACAGGAAAAAAAAAGACCAGCATTTCAATTTCACAGGCCCTACCCACAACACCTACCCGCACACAGCAGCTTAGACACACACACTCACAGAGTCTCAATTTCTATGGGTAGGAATTAAATTAGTAGAGAAAAATCAGTTTAACCTCTCCCCTCTGAAGTCCTGAGTGGTAGTTTATATCTTGGCTCTGCCTGTTTGAGTTCTGAGGAGTGAATCTGCCGCGGAAGCAGACAGGAATCAATACCCGTCCAAGCGTTAAAGCCATTTTTAAAATGAAGTGATTCAATGCCGGTAATATACGGTTGGGTAATGGGAAGAAAGGTGATAATTAATGTTCTTGTTAGCCTGAACAGACATGTTTATACGATGTGTTATTTGATTCAGTAAATAAAAAGCTTCACCACTGCTAAACATGCCTGTTTTCTCAGCCATACTGTTAGTAGAATTTTAAGTTCTCTTGTAAGTATCGAGACTTTGCATCTTTAAAAATGCATTTTTTTGAAATTCTCCTCTGACTTTTTAAATTTTGATATGTCGTTTATAATTTATGGTGTAAAAAGGACACTATATTGAAAAATGATATGATATATGAGGTTGAGACTGTTACATTCTTAGTAACGAGAAATGATGATTTTAATAAAATACCTTACTTACTTTAGGCTCCAAACTGTGTACCAAGTCTAATTTGGACACATCTCTTATCGTCATGTCTTTTTAGAGCTGGAATGCAGTTTGATGTCTGCAGGGCCTGAAGAGAAGTCACCCCTCATCAGCAACAAATCAAGGTGAGGTCCCCTCCCCGGGCAAAGCACAACCACCAACATGTTTCTCACTCACCGCCGTGCGTTGCATCATAGTCTGATCCTAACCACAACAAGAGACGTGACATTGGGGCGACAGCAGGGTACGGCGCTTGCGGGACTGAGGTAAAAACTGCAAAACTTTACATCAGAACTTTTTTTTTTTTTTTTTTCTCAAAAGATAAGTTTGTCCGAGATTAAAAAGAGAATGTGTGGCCTCTGATCACATGGCAGACCGGGATGATTTCCTCTGCACAGTAACTATCCATATAGTTTCTCCTTTTTATTTATTCTGCCTCATGAGCCAAGCAGCTACATCATAGCTCTGCCTGCCGGGATCTAGTCCTGATAAATTGGAGTGCTCTGGTACTCCCCCATTAGGAGAGAGGGTTTCCTGTGGTCCTGTCCATTAATGCATTATTGAAGAGCTCGCTAGCATCTTCAGAACGAGACATGTGAGGCATGTGAGACGCCACACACCAGCGCTTCCTGTGTTCCAGTAAGGAGCAGCCGCGTGACCTGGCCAGCAGGAAACCATGTGATGCAGCAGTTTAGACCACCAGACCCAAAGAATTACTGAGAAGCAATGGTGGAGAGCCAGGAAATCAAACACTGTAAATGTATTTTGATTGTTTTTTTTTGTTTTTTTTCCTTGTTTTGGCTGAGGTGAAGGAAAACTATCTGCTGATTTCATTTAATAGTCCAACAGGAGCTCAGTTTGCAGTGTGCACCATGATTTCCAGTGGCATAACCAAGTGGTGAGATGAAAATGACAAAGAATGCGTGAAGCTGTCTTCTTCGAAGCTTGCCACTGCATCAGGGCTTTGATTTCAAGAAACTTTCCCCGGATATTGTGCAGTAAGGAAAATCCTGCCTTTTTCATCTGTGACAAAGAGGCAGCAGGAAAGCGTTTGATGTCAGAGCCAAGAACACTAGGATGAAGCACTGCTGCACTTTGAAGCTCCTTGTTGTTCAGCCACACTTGAGAATTCATTTTATGTCCTGATAGTGCGTCACGTGATGGGTCCAAGCATGAAAACCAAAGCTCAGTTAGGCTGGGGAAAAAAATAAAGTTAATTTGCACCCCAGGTTGCGTGCCGTGTGTGGCCATATGCTCTGCGATGATCCACCCTTGCCTTGTACTCTTGGCCGCCGAAAGCGACCTCTGTGCAGCAAAAAACACACGAAGGAACATCGAGTAGATGAGAAGAAAGAAAGATCCTTTCTAGATCCCGGTAAGGCCTGTGAGCCAGCACGATGGTAACAGTACAAGAGCGGCAGGCATGTTACACACACACACACACGTGTGTGCAAAGCTGCACTGGGAGAGTGGGAAGAGCAATGGAAAGTCTGAGTCATGAGCACTCCACTTACCATTCTGACCCTAAATCATTGTGGCATTGAGTCACTGCAGGGCTTCCTGTCTATTCATTTGTGTGTCTGCATGTGCGAACGAGTTTGAAATGTAAGACTCTAACGATTAGGACATGTGTAGTTTTATGTTGTTGTGTGCACAAGGTGTTCTTGTTTCTGTGTGCATGCAGTGCGAAGTTCAAGAACAGATTGTATACAGTCGGTACACAATGTATCAATGTGTATGTGTGTGTACTTTCGAAAGCCCAACCACAAAAGGAAACCCCTTTTATGAGTGGAAAATGAACACATCCCCCGCAGTAAGGTTCTAATTCAAGTCTCCCTCCGTCTTTCAGCAGTTAACACGCAGTTTAGCCCCACGTTCACTGAGTTTGTCCCAGAATTGAAACGTCAACACAACACCCCTAAAAATTCACACCATCTTCAAAGGGTTTCGACATTCCTGCAACACCAGATCAACTGCGCAAATACAGCCAAGTTTTAAAAACAGAGGACAGTGACCTGCAGCAGCAGTTAGGTGTGTTTGTGGTTGCGGTGACTTGATAAGCAGCATGTTGAGATGTGAACAAATGTCATTAGAGGCATTGCACATGTTGTCCTGTGAGCGGCTCTCAAGCAGCTGCACTGAACCGTTTGGTGCTTAGGGTTAAATGACAAAGTTTGTCGTCATTCTTTCAACCACTAGAGGAGGCCTCTATGGTCATCGAACATCCTTCAGAGGCCACACATCTTATGAAGGTAGGACAATTGGCGATTGTTGATTAAAAGCCATCTCAGATCAAGCCAGGGCTGGAGTTGATTTGAAAATCCGTAGGAGTGATTGTGAGACAGGAAGGTGGGAGGCTTTGAAACTGAAACCAGCCCAAATGGAATCAGATGCATGTTCAACCAACCGCCATCAGCCCACTGCTGGCTGCCTAAAAGCTTTTGACCTTTGAGAATTAGACTGACATGGAAATTGTTGCTAAACAGAAGGCCACAGATACGCAGAAAGGCTGCACAAGTGTGCGCTGGAGCACTGACAGGAGAGTTTTAAAAGCGGTGACCCCGATTTAAAAGTGCATTCCAGCAAATCAGTCTCAAAGTTGCGTCTTATTTGGTTTTTGAAGACGCCAAAGTGCTGCTGAAAGCAGGTAAAAGCAGGGCATTTTACCTCTCCTCCTCTGCAGGCAGGCAGGCAGGCAGGCAGGCCAGTAGGAGTACTGTAGAGCGGCGGGCTGCCTCATATGACTCATCCCCATTGATGAGCTTAACAGCCATCAATTCTACTCTAGGGAGCAGAGCCCAGCACTCTCCACCCCCCACCCGCTGTACTCGGGCCCAGGCTAGGCTTCCTCTGCACTCCCCTGCTCTCAATGGAAGGCCTGGAGCTTAAATTAGAGTTCTGGCAAAGGGCCATGTGAGAGAAGCGGAGTGAGCAGGCAGTAGCCATTCATTCCCATGAAAGCCTGAGTCAGATTCATTCTAGCGCAGACACAGTACCAGGGGCTGGCTCAGTGGGCTCGCTCATCCCCCCCCCCCCACACACACACACACAATGGAGCAGAGTGAGTTCTGTGCACAAAAACTCTTCCATCTCAGTTTAATATATAAATAAATAAAAAGCTTTGATGTATTAAATGCAACTCAGCAGTAAGTAGAGATGAGCCGATGGGGTTTCAGAAGAAATGCAGCACCTAGTTTCAAAGTTTTTAAGTTTCTAGTTTAATTCAGCGCTTCATGCTTGTGCAGTGAGCTAGAGGAACTCAGTACAGTGCACCAAAACCGCACAGTTCCTTTTTCTGGACTGAAGACATTACCATACAGCTGCTGGTTTTGCATTTCATGCGCCTCTTAAACAAGAAATACAGATTTAAAACAGCAACAATAGAGAGACAAGATGCAAGAAAAATAGCCAATCTCAAAATATGCTGGCTCATTAGACACCCTGAAGGGCTGAGATGGAGCCAAGGTGAAGGACCCATTACCCTCCCGCACAGGTCCATGGCTGCATAATATTTGATATTTTCTTCCATTTCAGTCTCTTTTGTTTTCAGCACCTCCAAAATATGATGTTATCGCTGCCTGAGGAGATTGCTTTTTGCGCATTTCTTTGGCAGTTATTACATCTGGAGTCAAAGAGGTCACCTGGACATATTGCACAGGTTGTAGGAAGTGGTCTGTTGGACTTCATATAAGGCTGCGGCCCACTGGCCCTTTTCAGAGCAATGATATACTATCAAAACTTCATCCCCAAAGTAATTTACACTACGACATCTCTTGCAGGCGAACAATATGTGCTTTACCAGATACAGAGCAGAGGCACAGAAGAGCATGTTTTCAGAAGTGGGATCAGCCATAGAAAGAGCCTTGTTGGTGTCTGCAGGCTTTTGTGATTATTACTGCAAATCAGAGGAGATTGAAATGCATAAGCTCATCTGGCTCCGTCCAATCACCATTGTTAGCATCAGAATTGTTCTAATTAATGAAGCTGCTCTTGTTGTTACAGTCCCTCTTCATTCTTTTGTTGCCGCTGAGTATCAAAACCACTGCTATTGTTCTGGTTTTTCGGCCTATTTACTGATGCAAAAATTGCTAAAATCTGCTTAATTATAATCACATTTCCTTCTACGATTATTGGTGTGATTTATTCAAATGTGACTAATTGCAGCTGAATTCACTTAAGCTCCTTTCCACTGGAAAACACACGATTCCCACTTAAAACCTGCCAACATCTGGTTTTTGATAGCAAAGATGTTACGAAGAGGTAGAAAGAGTGCCATGATGCTTGAAAGGCTCCTTTCTTGGAACCTGGTGGTGTTCTGTTGTTTCTAATGTAATAAAATTCATTTTATTACAACAGAAATACAGATATTCATCCTGCATTTTTTTTGTGTGATTGTTTTTAATTATGTTGCAACAGCGCTTCACGTTTGCAGTCTGTTCTCTGCAGGAAATGGGCAAAATTTTCCAAAGCTGCAATAATTACATCATGCTTATGTTATTTGCATCTGCGAGTGTGTGCTTGTGTGTGGCCTGTGTGCGGTGTGTGTGTGTGTGTGTGAGGGGAAGCGAGGAAGAGTAATTAGATTTTATAGAAAATTAATTCAGATGGAAATGTGAATCTGTGGGTAAATAACACAGGCGAGGGTTTTGTTCACCTCCTCCAAAGCTCACCTTTTTGTTGCGTGTGTGTGTGTGGGGGGGGGGGGTGGAAGTGTGGGGGTGTGTGTGTGTATGTGTCTGTTTTCAACAGACTGTGTTTACTGTTAACAGACTGATGATGACCAATCACAGGGACATCAAATGATGACCTTCGAAAAACAAAGGAATCAGGCCGCAATATGTCAAAACGCAGAGGCCAAACACGATTTTGGGAAAGCAGGAGCTGAGCTCGTCTCATGCTTCATTTTATCTCTCGATCTGCGACGCTAAAGAGTGCAAGCAGGTAAAAAAACAAAAACCCACACAACGACGAAGTCTGAAAATTCTGCTATCAGTGTTTTGTCTGTTTATGATTCAGCAGCTGAAGATGAACCAGACAGGCAAACGTTATGAAACACTGCTGAAATTACTTTCTATGACTTCATCAAAGGAATTTCCACAGCCAGACACATCTATACTCTCAATATCATTTGTCATTTAACCTATAACCTGACAATTTTAAGACTGAAATGAACTGGCCTGTCCTCCATAATTTAAAATTAGAAGAAGCAAAGATATTAATTCGCATTAGAAGTACTGTGTTAAAACAGATACAGTTTTATATGAATGTGCATGTTTTCTTTATTTCTAAAATGTGTATTTGTAACATATTTTAGAATGGAAAAGGGTTTTAATGGTAAAATGTTAATATTCCTAAAGAAAGCAAGAGGATATCAAGCTGGTAGAATAAAGATTAAAAAAATCACTAGGTTTCGAATAGCAGAGTTGCAAGGTTCAAGGAAATATTATGCTAACTGCGCTGACCCGTATGCAGAGCTGATTACTGCAGGCATGGTTTGTTTGACGTGCCAGCATCCGTTAACCAGATATGCTTGAAACAGATCATTCCTGTCACAGCTAATGCTGCTAATGTTGCTTACTGTGACAATAATCGCCAGCCCTTCACTCCCCCATTTTTCTCTCGCTCTCTCATCCGCCCTCCTTGTTTGCTTTTGTCAGGCTTGAGATTATTTTGACCGAGGCTCGGGCCTTTTGAAGGGGGCATTCGTTATAGTAGCTGCAACATGTGGAAAAGGGACCTAGTCATGCGAGAGCTACGGCATTCTCTCCGCTTCTCTCATTGTAAAACTGCTTAACTAAATATTGTGTAGCTGTGTCCAGTCTCCTGGTGTCTCCAGCTACCTGTTTTAAAGTAATCTGGATAAAGTGAAGTGTTTTTTAGAAGTGCAACAGTTATCCCCGCTGCCTTCAACAAGGATGTCTGAGCCACACACCCACAGTAATGTGACTAAACAGAGCCATTTTTGTGTGTAGGCCTTCCAGTTTGCGGTGGTGGTGGTGGTGGTGGTGGTGGCTACTATTCCAGACGCTATACGCTTGTCATTTGAGACGAAGCAGCCCCTTCAGCAGGAAGCTGGTCTGAAATGACAAAACGCAGCAGTGAAGTGATCCCCTTGCCAGCACTTCATCAACAACGACTGAACTTTCGAGCTGCGTGCACCGCCCACCTGACTGCCTCAGAGTGCTGTGCAGGAACCAAACCTTTCTGACGGTTCTCCTCTCCTAAAGAGAAAACAACAGGAGGAGCTGCAGAATTCATTGGTTTGGATTTAATATTTCATTGTTTGAAAAACAAATCCCCCTCCATCAGAAGCCCATCAGAGCGACACTGTTGCATATTAAACGAATGCAGCTGTGACTTAACTTTAGACGATGGAAGCGGCAGTATGAGCGATTATAACGTGCATTGGGGTATTTCTGAGGAAACATCAGGATGCGTGTTATCGCAGTACTGACAGAGTTCTCCTGTTTCAGCAGGCCCGAAGCTTATCTTTCGCCAAAATTTAGCAGAAAAGCAGAACAAAAATGTTGTTTTCTAAGTGATTAAAACACAGAGCCGTCCTTTGGGGTATTTTATTCTGTGTGTGTGTGTGTCCAGTCTTGTGTTTGTGTTTATATTTGCGGCCCTCTACAATTGTCTTTGGGGGATGGAGACAGGTTGCCATGGCAGCGGCTTGAGTGTGAATTACAGTGATATGTGTGTGTGTGTGTGTGTGTGTGTGTGCCTATGTCTGTGCAAACGCCAGACAAGGACAATGTCCCCTTCTCGTCTGATAGCTCCCCATATGGGCTGTGGAGTCGATGGGCTTCAATGACGCCAACGTCTCCTCACTGTGACTCAAAAGCAGTAAGGATGTATACATGCCATCCACCTATAGCTCTCATTCTTACCTACATATCATATAGGAAGGGGGCACTTGAGAGACTGCGTGTTTTTAAATGTTCGTCTCTGATGTCTTGAGCGAGTGAGTCACCCTATCCTCTCTCAGGGTGCCACGAGTCAGCACGGCTCACCGACTTTGCAAAGGATCCAACCCTGCAACGCAAATCCTGCCCCCCTCCCCCACCCTTCCCTGGAACCAACATCCTTCCTTCCTTCACGGAGCGTGCAGTGGAGATCTCTCCAGCCTGACCAGTCACTCGCAGCCTCTCACACTTCCTGAATGTTTCCTAGAAAAGCGGTCTGGCTCTTTCCTCTGAATTCAGGACAGGACGTTCTGTTTCGATGCTCTTTAATCTAGATTCTAGCGACTCGTAAACTGTTGGTCAGAGGCCAGCGGGGTGCATTCCGGCCAGCCGAGGTACCCGTGTTAATGGGAGCTGCTGGTTTTAGCCTGGAGCTGAATGAGCAAGTCCCTTCTAGCGGTCTTCTCACAGTTTTATGTCCTGCCTGAAGTGGACAAAATGCAGATGTGGGTCGCAAGTAATGAAGTCTGGAAAAAGAGCTGCACTGCCTGGAATGTATGGTGTTGATTGGAGTGCACCATCATTTCTCTTTTTTGATGATATGGATTCATTCAGCTTTTATAAATAATATATTCTTTATGACAGGAGAGCTCTCGTGTCTTGATTGTGTCACGGGGGAGATGATTGCATTCCTATAGCACAGGGCACCCATCATCATCATCATCATCATGAAAACAGCACTTTTGAAGCTCCAAGGATATAGAAAATGATACAAGATGTTTCAACAGTGATATTTTCTTTAGTATAAAATATCCTTTTAGTGTGAAACCAGCTTGCAGGTGTAATTATATTCATACATTTTATGATTACAATTGAGAATGATGAGTTCAATCAGATGCTTCGAGATGGCAGAATATTTTTTTTTTTTTCGTTTCTTTTATCACTTCTTTGTCTGCTCTATTCCTCATGTTAAAACACAGACCTCACAGTATGAACCATCCCAAAAACAACTTGTTTTCTTTAAATCCACCTAAAACTGAAGGGTAGTATAACTCTGGGCAGTAAATACAAAAATAATCTGAGACGGGGAGACAAAGCTGAAAGGAGGGCCTGTTGTTCCTCAGCTATGTCTGTCAACTCGCAGCGTAAATTTCCCGGCGTTGGCTGGAGAAACCACGCTTTGTGTCACTTTTTATCCGTTCCTTCTGGTTGCGGCCCATTTATGACGATTTCCCGCTGCCTGTTTTTCGTGCCTCTGCTGCCTTGCTTCGCCTTCCCACTCATCCGTCTCCTCTCACACTCACTCAATGATCTCATTCCTCCTATGCGTTTGGATCTAAATAGTCACGTACGATGGCGGCTCTCGGTGGAATTTCCCCGCAGGGCGACAGATGTGACAGCGCGAATTCTTCATGGTTGGAGGGTGAAATCCGTGTTGCTGTGTGACAGCACTGGGTTAGCCACATGGTAACATCACCCCGGGAGCTCAGAGATGCACACCAATCCTCGACGACCTCTGTGCTTGTCCAGGTCATCTCACTTTAGGGCTGCGCTGCCTACAAACACACACACGCACACACACACACACACACACACACAGTCACGAGCTCCTTCCAGTGCCGGGGCAGCCTGCTGCTTCTCAGCATGCACCGTAGGCGTGTCTGGAGAGGCGATGAGCCTCAATGGATTTTCTAGAGTGCAGCCTCTCCACTGAGAATGAATCAGAGTGTATCAGGGAATGGGGCTAAAAACTATCTTTGGGGATTATTATTCTGAATCATGCACAGCTGTGGCTCCGGCTTAACACAATCCCTGTTTGATGAGAACGCTGGCCAGAAAAGAAGATAGCGATGTATAGTAAAGCATTCCACCATGCCCATGCATTGCTGCAGCCTGCAGCATTTATACGGCTCAGTAGGATGTTCCGATTGTTCTCAACTGGATAATTCAGACAAAAGGAACCTATTGTACGCCGAAGAATGGTCCAGTGTTCACCAAAGTGGGTGGCTGCTCTAAAACCCAGATGCATACATACACACGAGCAGTGAGATGTGGGTGCAGCTATATTCTGCAGCTGCAAACAGCCGTTTCTGTGGTGACCGCCTTCTGTGTGCAAAACGCATTTTCAATGTTGCGGGGGTTTATTCAGGCAGGGAGTGAGAGGCTTTCGAACGCGTTTGTGTCGGACTGCAACTGCCTGCAAACAGGTGAGGAAAGATTGAGAATCGAACGCGCTGCATCCCGCAGCAAGATTCACCTCGCTGCCCTGAATTCTTGCACGGAGCCGTCACACCCCCTGCTAATCTCGGAAGAACAATGAATAATGAACCTCTTCCCTCCTTGGCTTTGTAATGCATTACAGTTGTTGCAACTCTGCAGAACTGGAGTTAAACGATAGCCTGAAAGCCCTGTGCCAGCTTTTTAATCTGGGCTGGGTTCAAAAAACTGGAATATGGTCCTTCACAAATACTAACATATTGCTTTCAGGCTGTTCCAAATCATAAATGTCCATGTCCTGGTAATCCACGTCCTTCCTTTTCCATTCCACAGAGTGTGGTAAAGCAGCTCTGTGTGTGTGTAACTGCACATGAAACTGCACCATAATTTGTGACGATATGATGAGATTTGGTGTCTAGAATTATCGCAGGACTGCAGGTTGGAACAACCACACAACCGTCCTGGGTTGTACACGACAAAAGCAACACACGTGTGGTGAAGCAAGCCGGTATTCTCACACCCCGCCTTACTTGACATGCTCCCGGAGAAAGAACCCGGCATGCATGTTGTTGAATTTGTCTTTAACGAGCGCGGCTCGCTGCAGTGCGCGCTCATATTTGCGCAGATCTGCGCTGCTGCGAGGAGGGGATTCCCCCCTCGCTTTCCCTTGAATGACATTTCAGTAGGAAACGCTTTTGCCACACAGCACGTACAGTAGCTATACCCTCTCTCGCGTCCCCGCCGCCCCCCCACACACCCTCCCCCTCCATGCAAATCACCGCCGTGCGCTGCATTTAGCTCCGCGGGGGTGTAGCCACACGACGCGCCTGTCTTATGCGCTGCATATGAAAACGCAGGTTGCAAGCCAATGGCTTTGCGACGTGTTCCTGACGTCAGGAGGCGGGTCGCCGCGTTGGTTCATGCGTGCGTGCGTGCGTGCGTGTGTGTTTGTGTGTGCGCGTGTGCGTGTGCAGAAGAAGTCCCCCCCCCCCACTCCCTCCCTCCCTCTCACCCAGGCAACCCTGTGGTTCTGTACAGGCGCAGTGAGTGCAGTGTGTGCAGCTCGGCTGGCCTCTCCTCCGCACTGAATGGACTAGATTCCCCGGCCACGTAAGAAGCACAGCGGCGGAGACAGAGAGGATGTCCTGCTGAACCGAGGGAGAGGCCTGGGAAAGTCGGCAGGCCGTCCCTACCTACTTCCAACAGCGAATCACACAAGAGGCGCGACGCTTTTTCTTCCATTGGACTGCGGGAGAAACGGAGGGGACGTCCGCTTCCACGCACAAAGAGCCGCAGCAGCTTTTCCTTTTTTGAAATTTCCTCTTCGCCGGATGGGATTTTCTCCTTATGTGGTCGATGACACTCACCGTGCACGGATATATGATCGCTGGGAACAAGGCCGTGCACTGAACTGGTACCAGTTAGCCGAGGAAGCTAACTAGATAGCTTTGCACCTGCTAACCATCGTTTTGTTTGAATTTCGTAGAAATTTTGCAGCTCCGTCGAGCCTGTAAAACTTGGGGTTTTTTTTATATTTCCTTTGTGCATTCTGCCCCTTTTGCTTTTGAAGCGGTCGCCGACAAATTGTTTCTGTTTAATGAAACGTGTCATAACCGGTGAGATAAGCTAGCAAACGAGCCGCGGCTTCATTTACAGCCGTTCATTCATTGAAAAAGCGACTTTTGCTGGTCCTGGTTGCACTTCTGACGTCGCTGTGTGCACCGTGAAAGGTAAAAAAAAAAAAAAAAAAATTGCATTCTTTTGGCGTAGGTAGTTTTCGGTCGCCCCGGAGTCTCATTCGTGTCATTTTATCCCGACGCCGAATCTCTTTCATGGGAAACAAAGGGGCCAGATGAGTCGCTGAACTCTGCCACAAAACCACCCAAAGTCTAGCACACTTTTCAACAACAAGCGGCTGCACCCCCAGCGATTTCCCTAGTTTTATTTACCAGTCGCCAAAGTATCTAAAGACCTCTGGTGCAGCGTGTTTGCGCCGATCTTCTCGCGGATCGCGGAGTGGAACCCGGGCGAGGAAGGCCCCCGATCTTGTGGAGTCACCGCACTTCTTCCTCATGAACTTACAGAGGTCAACTCCTATTAACATTTCACGTTATGGGAGATCGCGGCATAAATCGCACGACTTTGAAGAGTTGTCTTGCTTGAGGACCACAGAGTCGAACCAGAGTTTCAGCCCCAACCTCGGGTCCCCCAGCCCGCCGGAGACCCCGGACTCCTCGCACTGCATCTCCCGCATCGGGGACTACCTTTTGTTGGAACCACTGGAAGGAGACCACGTTTTCAGGGCCGCCCACCTGCACAGCGGGGAAGAGCTGGTCTGTAAGGTCAGTGAACAGCAGCCCGCATCCACCCTCTTCATCTGCATTTCCCCTGGAGCCTTGTGGAAACTCTTTGGCAGGTTTCCGGAGAACCGTGGCTGTATTTCTTGAATGCATAGCCCCATGCAACAGTCCCGGTTGCCCCATTCAGTATTTGTAAAGTTGCCTGAATTGTTAATAGAGCTGCTCCAGCAGCCTAATGGAAAAAGTGAATGAGGCGAGCAGCGGGGTTTTGGGTTGCGTGATGTAACGTTGACAAAGGAGCACCTAAACCATTCATGCACTCCTCTCGCTTATCCAGAAATCCCACAGGCCGCTGTAGTCGATTTTTAAATTTTGCTGCACAATGATAGTCAGATCCCACGTTTTTGGCCGGGTTTTGTGGTATTTCGGACCAACTGGGAACGCCGATCCCGACAGTTTCACACAGCTGCCGGGACATTAGGCCACTCTCACTAATGGAACGGTCTCCCTTCTTAGCATATATAACCCATATTGGCTTTCATATGATTAGAAGGTCAGTGGGGTTAAACCAGACTACATTCCAGCTTTAAATAAGCTTTAAGTGGTTTGATGAAATGAGACAATAGTTACATGCACCAGCGGGCTCCCAGGGGTCGGCATCCAGCGACCCGCACCTCTTTCACCGCCGCTATGACAAACGATCAGCCCTCGGTGCACTTTATGAGCCGACCACCCTTTTTGACCTCATCTGCTGTGTGCCTTTTTTAATCCAGGGACGGTCAATCCCAAGTCGGAGGCCTGAACTTTGCTGCACGTCTGCGCTGGTCACGCGTCGATCCCCAGAGTTTGAGGGCTGTATTTCTCTATCGACGCGCAGGCAGAGCAACCCTCGCACCTGACTCGGTTGCTCGGCGAGTCAGTTGATCAGCGGTGGGGGTGGTGGTGGGGTGTTACTATGGAAACAAGAGACACTGCAACCCTGAGGCTGCAGTACAATACCATACCGTTAGCGCTAATGCAATCCCTTTACCTGCAGCCACCGTCCTCCATCTGTCATCAGAGTAAACACAAGTTTAGCGTCACAAGTTCCCTAATCTGTCACATGCCTTTTGTCTGAACGCTCAATTTATGATCTTTAGCGTTTGCCCTTGAGATGTGACATTGCTGTAATGTAGATGTTTGTCTGATATCTCGTCGTTGCAGGTCTTTGACATCGGCCGATACCAGGAATCACTGGCGGCCTACTTTGCCCTGGGCCAGCACCAGCACATTAACCAAATCCTGGAAATCCTGCTCGGGGATACTCGAGCCTACGTGTTCTTTGAGAGGAGCTATGGAGACATGCACTCTTTTGTCCGCACCTGCAAGAAGTTGCGGGAGGATGAAGCTGCCAGACTCTTCTATCAGATAGCCTCGGCTGTGGCGCACTGCCACGACAATGGACTTGTCCTGCGTGATCTCAAGTTGAGGAAGTTTGTCTTCAAGAGCGAGGACAGGTGAGTCCACTCAAACTGTAATCCCGTTCCTTGTCTCAGTTCTAAATTTTGCCAACAAATCTTAGTCTGGTCTGTCTTATTTCAAATGAGGGCTCCTGGTCAGGGGATTACAATTATGATGCAGCTATTGTGAAAAAAGTTGAAGATAAAAAGGACAGTTTTTTTTCTAGGGATCACGTTTTCCTGAGGGATCAATCAGTTTCAGAGTTTGATATGGCTGCAGAAGAGAACCGAAGAAATGTCCTACAGTGCGCCTTTGCTGACCCCTGGCGGCCGCTCTTTCGTATTGCACATTGAGCCTATTAACCCATTATTGCCTACTTTATAATTAAATAATATTTTCAAACTCTGTCCCTACTTTAGTATTCTACGGTGCGGGTTGTTCCGTACCTGAGTTGTCTTGATTGGAAAGTGTTGCGTCATGCTTTGGCACCAACTCTGCTCACCTCCGATGGCTTTGAACCTTTGACCCGCTTGCTTGTGAGCAAGGGTGCCAATCCCAAGTATTAGATCATTATTAGTGTTGGGCAAATGGAGGTCTTCATTGTGAAAACATCACCTGGAGGCTACAATTGACTGCCATTCTTTAGAGACTTTATAAAAAAACAAAACCCTATTGCGTTGCTATAAATGCGACTACAAATATCCTCAATTGCAGGAACAAAGTTTTCCTCTAGCTCCTAATCCTCCTACTTGCAGTTTTGTTTTTCCTCGTGTGTCCCAGTAGACACCATTACACATCCTGGCTCTTTGTCTAATGCACAATGTGTCACAGGCCCCACACACACAGGCTCCCCGTGGCCCCCGCGTGTGTCTCTTTTCCAGTGCGTGGAACATCTTCCTCCCTGAGCCTCTCAAGGTTCTTTAGCAACAATGGATCCCAACAAGCGGCTATTATTACCAGCTCACAAGGGTATCGTGGCAGCTATTGTGAGGTTTTTGGCGAGAATGAGAGGCGATGTTTTGTTTTGGACTCTTTTTTTTCAGTGTGAGTGAGTAGGTGAAAAAAAAAACTGTTTCTTTTGACTCATGGTCGTCTTTCAGGAAGACTTTTAAAAAAAAAATGTTTCTTGTTTTAGCTCCAATAATAGTGAAACAAATTCTTGCTTTGGAAAATCGTTCACCCTCAGTTTTTTTTTTAAATACACTAATCTTAAGAACCAAAGTATTCCTCCTTTTCAGCACGCCTAATGATGTCTTGTCTTTCTTGTCCGTCTCCAGAAGCCTTGTTAAGCTGGAGAGCCTGGAGGACACGTACATCCTGGACGGCCACGATGACTCCCTGTCAGACAAACATGGCTGCCCGGCCTACGTCAGTCCTGAAATCCTCAACGCCAGCGGCAGCTACTCGGGGAAGGCGGCTGACGTCTGGAGTCTGGGCGTCATGCTGTACACCATCCTGGTGGGGCGCTATCCTTTCCACGACGTTGAGCCCGGATCTCTGTTCAGCAAAATCCGCAGAGGCCACTTCAACATCCCCGAGGCCCTCACGCCCAAGGCCAAGTGCCTGATCCGCTCCATCCTCCGCCGGGAACCCACCGAACGCCTCACTTCCAGGGAGATCCTGGCGCACCCCTGGTTTGCCTCCTCCGGGGCAGCGGGGGGCGCTGTGGCGCACGGCCGTGGGGAGCGAGAGCAGGAACAGATGGTGCCTGAGGTGAACATGGAAGAGGAGCTGGAGCAGTTCTTCAGCTGAGTAAACATCAAGCACAAACAGACGAACCGTTCTGCCGCAGCCGGCGCGCCGCCCCCGCAGCCGAGCCGGAAAAAAAAAAAACAAAATCGGTAGATTAGAGATTAATAGGTGAACATTTGTCACTCATCACAGAGGTGTTTCCATTTTGTTTTCTTTCCACCGTCTCGTGGAAAACCTTAAGCCCGGCATGACAAATGGCATCTACGGATCCCCCGGCGGCGTCCCTCCGTTCTGTGGACGTCGCCGCCGGACATGCAAGTTGCAACAGATGTAGCAGTTTTCTTTCCGAATCAGTTTGGTCTAACGTGGTGCTCAAGGAAGTCGATTTCGCCATTTTCTGACACTATGGAACACATGAAGGGACAGGAAAACACAAATAACCAAGGAAACCCGTAAAACGAACCGATAGACTGCGACGCCCACCCTTTTCTTAGAGATCTCCTCCGCCGCAGCCGAAGGCGGCACAAGATGAAACCCCAGCCTCTGGGTCAGACGCCGCGGCCCCGCCAGCAGCCCTGCCCCAGCGCCATCGGTTCCTGTGTGGAGCAGCTTAGGTTTTGTGTTAACAACATGATTTACCTCGTCTTTTCTGATGGTTTAAGCTTTGTTTGGTTTCCTCAACTCATTAATCTCGATATGACGTACAATTCTGATTTCTGCCTTGTTTTTCTGCCACGCTTAACTCGCCTCCACCTCTTTCGTTGACGGTTTTAAGCCGTCTCCACTCTGTTTTTACTGCTGCTTTACTATCACTCCCTCGACCTCGATCTGAAAACCCTCGATGAGCCTTTAAAGGTGGCTTCATGCACTTACCGTGTTAGTCCGATGGCAAACTTCACCTTAAACTTAGCTTCCTTTTGTATTTAAATTCATTCTTTCAGTTGTAGAAACAAAGTCGTCACATATTTAAATTGTAACAACTATATATATAAAATATTATATTAAAATAAATATATTTAAAATTGCAGGGTTTTTCTTTCTTCAGAGATTCCTTTTCCATGTATGATACGTAGGCAATATCTCGACACAGGACAGGCGCCGGTAGGACCGCGTCTGTCCGAAGTTCTTAAACCTTTTGGAAGCGGCGAGCCGGGGTCCCGGCGCCCCGACGCCCCGCGACGGTCCGTCTCCCTCATTTCTTATTTGAAAACTTGATACGAGACTTCGGCGATAGTATTTGCTTCGATGCGCTCACATCAGGACCTCATGTTCGTTTTCTACTGCCTGCGTAGGTTCTGTGAAACGATCGTACGGAATGGGTACCAGTGGATATGTTTAGTCGTATCTAAATGTTACTTGAACTTTTTTCTTTTTTAAGGCATGTGCCCCATGAATGCTATAGCCTGCCTAGCAGGGTGGGGTTGGGGGCCAATCCTTTGGTTTTTTTTTTAATTTGCTTTCATTTTTTTTCCCCGAACTATCTGGAAGTTTTGCTACTTTTCACAATGGTTCCTTTTTTTTCCGAGCAACCTTTTTTAGTTGGTGCTGATTCGGTGCTAATGTTTAGTCCTTTGTTTCATGAAGGGGGTGGTGCATGGTGGGATATCTGCCTCAGATGTTCTGATTGTATCGTAACAGATTCTGGTGTTTGTCCAAATTTATTCAGTAAATAAATTGTGAACTGGTATCGAACTTCTGCTGTCGATTAAAATCAAACGCTCGAGCTCAGCAGTCACACATTTGCGTTTGGATGGATTTCTTTCATATTAATGACGACGAGGACGATGATCAGCGTGCGCGTCACGTTTACCCTTCCTCCATCTGCGTGGGTTGATTTGACATAAAATCTTTTTTTTCTGCTCCAACGAAAAGGCTTCAAAGTTGAGTCAAGTGGTAGATTGGACTCAAAATGAGCACTCAGAGAGGTCTTTGTTCAGGCTCAGCTGGTCCGGCTGCTCCACTTCATCTCGGCGATCACAAATATGAGGCACAAAGAAAAGATTCTTCGCTCCAGTAATTTTTTTGCTCACGCGAGACCTAGTTTTTACTCCTTCTGTCTGATAAAATATGACAGAACCAGCTGACTCTGCTGACCCGATCCTATACCTTAAAACCCTTTTAAATAAGAATCAGGTATTTTGCCTGTGGTCCCGGAGCAGATGTGGACCAACATCTGTCCATGTTTCATCTGCGCTCATGCAGAGTAAACCAGGACTGACTGTCACAGCCCAGGTGCACTTTTAAGAATAGAATAGAACTTTATTGTCATCGCTCAACAAGGTACAACTAAAAATAATTTAACAAGTGATGTAGCTCAGATGTTCATTGATCACTGTTTGCTCACAATAATTGCTGATTTTATATCAATTAGAATATCATCATGTGATGGACTGACCTCTAGTGGCGGGGCCTGTGTATAGCAGATCAAATGTCTATCCCAGGGGTCGGGAACCTTTTCGGACTGAGAGAGCCATGAACGCCACATATTTCTACATGTAATTCTGTGAGAGCCATATCACATTTTTAAAACTAAAAATTAGGGGTGGGACTCGACCCACCGAAATTTTTCCATTACAGTTCCATCTGTTTTTTTTTTTTTTCGTAAAAAATGACCGTCCAGCAGACCCGCTACGCTGTCAGGCTCCATGTGTGTACCTGTGTACGTCGGTGTAATCGGCAGGTCGCAACACCGTGTTCTGACAAAGGTTCCGCAACACCGCACACTGGCAAACTTTGCGGGTAAGTAAACTGCGATAAAAAAAAACGTTATTATTTTTTAGTGCGTTAAAAATGTATAATTAATTAATCTCAATTAACGCGTTAATGTCTCACCCCTACTAAAAATACAAGTAAATGTGCATTTTATGTAATTTCAACACTTTTAAAGTACAATAAACCTCTGAATTCTTTTAAATAACATTGTTATGCTGTTGCTAATCAATGATAATTATTTCTTTCCTTTAATGGTCATGGTATTTCGATGCAACTATAGTATGGTGTGTGTCGAAGTGCAGCTTTATATTTGACCGTTTCACAGATGCGATTTTATTTTTGCATATTAGACACATGCAGAACCTGCTCTCTCCACAAAGGCTAATTCCTCTGTCCATTCCTGCTGAAAAAGTACGATACTCCTCGTCTTTTTTTCTTTGAGCCGTCCTCTAAAGAGGGTTTCTGACAACGCGATTAAACCGAGGGGAGTTGACGACCTGGTCTCTCTCCAGCCGTCGTGCGGACCCTTCTGCACGTTCACATCGGCCAATATTTTGGACAGCAACATCCGGGAACCCCAGCTGAACAGCGTCTCTGCCTCGTCTGCTTTGCCTCTGCGACTGATGGATAAATAGACACACACACGTATGTTCGCCACTTCCCCACTGAAACTACTGCCAACCGGCCTTCTAGCCTCGCCGGTTCGCGCATGCGCAAAGGAGTCTAACGCAACTTTTTTTTTTTTCCTTTTAAATAATTAAAGATTTGTCCGCGAGCCAGATGCAGCCATCAAAAGAGCCACATATGGCTCGCGAGCCATAGGTTCCCGACCCCTGGTCTAGTGTATCAGGCGTGTTTTGCTCTAAGCCAGTGACCAAGCTGAAAGGGTGATTCAACACACACGGTGGTGCAGTGGTTAGCGCTGCTGCCTCACAGCCAGAAGGTCGCGGGTTCGATTCCAGCTACTGCTGGCCTAAAAAATGTTCTCATCATATTTATTGGGCATAGCCTAAGACAAGGCCAGGGTGTAGGGTTGAGACTAGGGCTAGGGCTTAGGGTTAGGGTTGAGGCTGGGGTTAGGGCTAGGGTTAGGGTTGAGGCTGGGATTAGGGCTAGGGTTAGGGTTAGGGTTAGGGTTAAGGCTGGGGTTAGGGTTAGAGTTAGTTTTAGGGTTAGGGTTAAGGCTAGGGCTAGGGTTAGGGCTAGGGTTAAGGCTAGGGCTAGGGTTAGGGTTGAGGCTAGGGCTAGAGTTAGTGGCTAGGGCTAGGGTTAGGGTTAGGGTTAAGGCTGGGGTTAGGGCTAGGGTTAGGGTTAGGGTCTAAGGCTCGGGCTAGGGTTAGGGTTGAGGCTGGGGTTAGG
>CAAE01014646.1:126020-175550 GCA_000180735.1 Tetraodon nigroviridis | reverse complement strand
GTCTATAATAAATAGAATAAAATCCTGCAAATTCAGCTCAGTGGAGGTGAATAATAGTAAATTTAATCATAATCTTCAACTATTTTTATTTTTGGAGCCAGGATAATTTTGGTTGCATTTGAACCATATACAATTTAAACTTACATAGTGTTGCAAAAGAAATGTAATTAAAGATAACTAGTAAAGTTAAACTACGATGCTAATTTTTGAATTGTTGTGTAAGTCAGGTTTTTAAAGTGGAATTTACTGCTCACTCTCCATGCTTCTGTTGTTTGTTGACAGGGAGGATTCATCTCTCACTCTTTCCGGCCATGTGTCTGTAAAATCGGAACGCTGTGACATTCAACGACTGCCTCAAGGTTTGTCAAACTTCTTATGGACCGGTTCTACCTGACGTAAATAGATGTGTGTTTCCTCTTATGCAGATGCACTATTTACTCAGATCATGTAAATGGTAGTTCTTTGCTGGCTGCCGTCCTCCGTTTTCAGATAATAAGGCCGAAAAAACACCAACACGCGACACATTTTTACACAACAATTCTGAAATCATTCTGCAAAAATGTACTGTACGCAGTGGGCCTGCTGCTCTGTGAAAGTAATCTTCTTTTGCCATCCAATCTCCATGGAGATTAATACTCTAAGATGCCAGATTACCGCCGGAAACGCCACAGGCCATTTGTTCTAATAGCAACATCCCCCATTGTGCGATAAAATGTAGCTAGACCAAAAATTTTTACATTAGCTCATAAATGGTGATGCAGACACCCTTTTAGTGCTGAATACATGAAGAACATGTTTTATATGACCTTATTTTTATGAAAAGTTTGCACTTGAGACATTCTCCTGCTTAATTAGCTTACTGACTCAATACCATCAATCAGACAAATCAATTGGCCATTAAGCTTAATCAAGCTTAATGATGAGTGGACTCCAATTTGCAAAATTAACATTCACTTTGTGCCTTTTACATTTTATACCCAAGAAAATACTATATCTGTGTATTTAATGAAAGTAACCTTGTGTGTAAGGAGTTTGTTCACCCGGTTTCTCTGCATGAGCTCCATTTCTTCGTACTCAACTCGGGGGAAATACGCAGCTCTCTAAGCGCTCCGAGTTTTCCTGTGCTACACCGAGCTCTTCCAATTAAGGTTTAATGGCGCGGTTGTGTAACGACTAACAACAAAAAAAGCCTTTTCAGACGTTGCTGTTGATGTGTGCATCTCTCCATCGCCCCGCGGGGCTGCTGGCCTATAAAGGTGCTTCACAGAGCCGGTCCCCGGCCTCGGGACGTTGCACATGGTCACCCTTGGGTGTTCTGGCAGCAGTTTGGTGGCAGGGCACCAAAAGAAACAGTGACACACAGACAACAGATGGCTTGTGTTGTCTTTCACCCATCCATGAGGGCTCTGCCGGCTCTGGGTTACACAGGCCTCAGAGCAGAGGGTGCAGTAGAGCCAAACAGACACAAGGTCAAAGGTGAAGCTATATATATATATATATATATATATATATATAGGATCAATTCTGGGAATTACAAATGACCTGCCTTATATTTTACTTTTTGCATCAGTTATTTATGGAGTAAATTATCAGATATTTTATCATAAAGACGGAGGGAAAACAAGTGACTTTATATTTAATGTATTGCTGAAACGTTGGAGGATCCACGGAAACGTAGGTGTCATTTTCAGTCATGTTTTTACTATATTTCACCACTAGGTGGCGCTCGTTGACAGGCACCGTCCCCCAGCCCTAAATAAGCAACCAGTACTTTGTTTTCATCAAATATTTATTTTGTTTAGTCTTTGTATCAATATCGAATAGAAACCTTTCTCGAGGATAATTTAAAGAGCGTGTAATTCAGATTACTGTAGAATGCTGAGGATAAAACGCCATTCTTTAATTCATATTAGCTGCGGTTTGCAGTGTTAATTGTCATTTTAAAGTCTGGAAGTAATATTTTATTTTAACTGGTGCACTGATGTACAATCTCCCATCCCGCCTTCACCTAGGAGGGAAGGGAAACAAATCATTTATTTCTGTGGCTTTGTTTTCATCCTGGGTCTCAGCATCGTAAACCATTATTAATCTGGCAAATAAATCTTAACAAGTCATTTAGTATCAGGTTACAGCCGGAGAAGCATGAAAACCATTATGGCGAGTCCACTGAATTACATTAAACTCCAGGGAGTCTGCGCGGCTGCTGTAAACAGTCGCCAAAGAAGCACCATCCCAATTAAGTGTTGCAAATCATTCTTTCGCAAGATGTTCATATATCTTAAAGCTTGAGCCTCATTTGTGCGAGTTTTATTTTATTTTATCAAGAATGGGCACAATTATCCATCAGCAAACAGCAGAATCAGCGCCTGAGGATGCCGGGGTGAATGAAGGAGCGGTTCTGGATGCTGTCTTTGCCTTTCACCTCTTTTGTCGATACCCAATTACCCCCTGTTGCTGCTCCCACTGATGGTACATTTCTTTTAAACAGCTTTTTTTCTCGAAAGGGTGTTGTTCTTCTTCTAATTACAACAATTCAGAGTATTTTGAGGCATTGATCCGCTGTGATTGGCTCTAAAAGCCTCGGGCCGGGACCATCGGATGAGCCGCTGGCCTCCTCGTGCGGCTCATCCGATGAGCCGCTGGCCTCCTCGTGCGGTTCGACCTCGCGCAGTGATGACTGCATATTCTGTCCTCCGGAGATTCGAGCCTTTATTCATTTTGCAGGGCCTAATGTTTATTCAAATTACCTTCAGGGACAGGGACGTCATTTTGCAGCGAATCCATCCTGATTTAATTACTGCAATCGACTCGGTGGTCTGGCTTTCTGCTCTTCTTCTGTGGTTGGCCTCCTCCTTGTGTTCGGCGGCTGTGGTGTGGATGTGGGGCTGAATCTCTGCAACCCTCACAGGGCGGCTCCGGCTCAATCTCTGCGTGTTTTCGGTGCTGTCGGGCTGACTTGTACCCCCCCCCCACCCCAAAAAAAAGCTTTAAATCATCTGGCTCAATGACTCCGAGCCTGGGCTGAGCCAAATGGCCCGACGGTGCCCTGTGGGAGAGATAATTGGGTGAAACAGGTTGTGTTGCGCCGTACTAAGGGGAGGCAGGGGAGAGGAGAGCCGAGAGAACAACACAGACTTCCACGCCGACGTTTGTTCGGGCCGGGTTTCCGATTTTACAAGCTACTCCGGAGGATGTCTGCAAATGACACCTTTCCCCTGCATATTTTTACAGTTTGGTAAAAATAGCGTTGAAGCCTTCGCTAGTTTGTCATGTGGGTAATTTCGTGCTGCATGGAGCAGTTTCCTTGTGCGAGAACCTGGGGAGTATTTGTCTCTTTTTGTGGGAGACCCAGAGCATCAATGGACGGCTTTCAGACGCAGATCTTTGCCATCATTGTTACTTTGATCGCCTAAATCATGTCAGACGTGCTTTTCCCCCTTCAGACGCTAACGGGTCCCTGTTAGCTGCTCCACCACCAGCCATTCACCTTAGAATTGGAGCGATTCCTGCTGCCTGCTGACCCTAGAGTGAACAAGCCGAGTTTGAAATCCCATTTTCTCCCTCGCTCCTGTTTATTGGTTTTTGGTTTTTTTTTTTTAATCACGCTTTTGCAGCGACGGATGCCAGACAACTCCACAGAGCTGTGATGTAATTGGACTTGTTAATTTGCGAAGAGAGGCTTTTGCCACCTGCGGCAGCGGAGCGTGGGTCGGTGGTCAACTCCAGTAGAGTCATCCCCCCTTAATTGTTTCGCTGTTCTGGGATCCCACCGCAATCTGAGCAATTCCGGAGCGGAGACGCGCGCCGCCGGCTTTTAAGGGACACCGCGCAGAGGCCGTTTCTCCGGCTGGCCCGAGGAGCAGGTTGTGTTCGACAGGAGAAATCGTCTAAAGATCAGAAGCGGAGGCGAGCGCTGCTCTGATCCTTTCAGAGGCCGGGCAAGATAACCGCCATGATGATTTAATGCAGGCCAAGCACCTCCACCCAAAAGGGTCAACGTTGACATTTCTTAAAACTTCGCCGATCTCTGCGCGGAGAAAGACTCATCCAGAATAGAAATTTGGCTTGACTGCGTTTTCTTTTCTCCTTTCTCTTCACCTCTGAAGGTGCCATTTTGAGGATGCGAACATGAACTGGTTTCCAGGCCTGATCGGGGTATCGCGGCGGCTAATTCTTCATTTTAAATGGAAAGAAAATTCTTTAGCCATCAGATCTTCCGCAATCTGGAGGAAGAACTTGGAGTGTTTAATTTCCAGACAGTTATAGATTTCATAATGGATCAACACAGACTCTCTGTCTGGCTCATTTCCCTCTAATAGAATAAATGTGTTGACTCTTCTCTTTTCTCTGACTCAACCTAAACCGGGTCTGTTTTATGCGCTGCTGTGGCTGAAGAAGGGATGGAATTAAAGCTGTAAGAGGATAATATCAAACATCAGAAAGTTTCACATACATTAAAATGGTTTGAGTTTGCACGCTTGCTCACAAAATCGGCCGTTTCATAGATTCGGAATGGATTCCTGTCATCCATTAAACCCACGTGTAAATTCAGAACTTCAGAAAGACAAATGAAAGAGCCAGTTCCAATCTTCATATATAATAAGCCTCCTAACCAAATGAAATTGATTATGTTTTGCATACATTTATGGGGGCAAACATTAATTACTTTTACACTAGAGACACATTTTAATCACACCTTCGCCCTGTGTGGATTCTCATCCACAATAACTTTGCATCTATTCACAAAGTCCCTGTTTATTCTTAACTTTACCGGAAGTCAGTTTTTACGTTTTTCCATTCAACGTCCTGTCGGCTGCCCACACACCCAAATATTTACATGTTTCATTTTCTGGACAAAATTAGTGTTTGTTTGACCTTTACATTCTAGTTCTGTTGAAAGCAGATGAAAAGTTTTACTCTCTTCCTTAAAAAGCCGGGGGTGTATTTGCCTTTTCTATTGTTCTGGGTCACATTAGGAAACGATCCACATTCGGTCCCCCGGCGTTGAACACGCCGCGCACTTTTTATTAATACCAGAAACCCCAGATTGTACAATATTTGAATACAATGCGAAGGGCTTTTATTCCAACCAGGAACTGCCAGCTCAAATGAGGCTCGCAGGGCTCGGTGACAAATGAAGACACGCCGACGCACCACACTTCACAAGGCGCCACGGCTGCGAGGCTCTGCAGGGAGGCTCGGGGAAATTCCTGCAAACTCGAGTTTGACCTCTGATAAGAGCCACTATCTGTTCTGCCAAGTGTGACATTTTGATGAAACGCCGAGTGTCTGGGGAGCAGAGCGCTCTCCGGAGCTTCAACCAAGCATTCCCAAGCATTTCCGTCTGCTTAACTTTGACTGAGGTGAATGTTTGTATTCAGGCCGACCATCCGGCCGTGTCCCGACTCCTACTCAAATGAAACCGTTCACACATGCCACTTCACCATTTCACACATTTCCTCGTGGATGTGGCAGCTGTTCTTCCCCTGTTAGAGGTTTTAGGGCTTGACCTGCAAAAATGGAAGCACGCGTAGGACATCCGTGACTGCGCTTCCTGCTGTTGGCGCTATTTTCCAGATCGGTCACAAAAAAACATTCAAACTAGTATCAAATCGAGTGCAGGATATTGAACAACATGGACGTTCTCACGCGATCCAAAGAGCAGGATTTAAAAAAAATTAGGTAATAAAAACACCTGTGTGAGATGAAAAAGGAGAGATTATGACTACAAATCAAAAGAACTGATTTTACAATTGGTTTCACTGGTAGAGTAGTACCTAATCAGCTAAGAGAAGATATTTTTAAAACTCCTGAGTTCAGGTTTTTCAGCTGCTGTAGATGCTAAGCAAATAATCTTAATTATTATTGATTGAGCTGAAAGGCAAGGATAAACAGACTCCAGGCCTTTCCTGGTGTTGTGTCGGTCTGTTTTTAAACGTGAGAGCTGTTTTTAAAGAAGAAAACAGCTGCTGCTTCCCAGAGATTCTAAAATTTTGATGGGTCAAGAAAAAAAGAAGGCTGTTTTTCTTTCTTCGTGGCAGCAGATGTGGTCATAAATGAACCAAACCTGATGCGTTAAAGGTCTAAAGGGCCGTTTTAGCTGAAGAGCATCACCGTGCTCTCTGTGTGGGGCTGAACAAAGCAAAAAAACAGATCATTGATTTTGGACGTTTGGAGCCAGAGGGAGAGAGCATAAGAGCCCAGCTGATTTCCATTCCAGTCCCCTAATCAGGCTCTGATTTACAACCTGGATGCAAATTGAAAGTAATTACTTGTATTTAGGAAGCAGCAAAAATAAATAAATAAATAAATAAATAAATAAAGCAGCCTTGCACTACAGCATCAGGAAGTTCCGGGCTACTTTTAATCTGCAGAAAGCTCTTATTGGTGTAAAGACGAAGGGAAACGCTTTTGCAGCAAATGCAGTTTTAAAAATAAAAAGGTTTATTTTGCCTCACGTCCAACCCGTGAATTAAATTACGCCAAACCTCGGTCAGAGCCATCTGTGAGAAGGCTTTCATTGTTTCCCGGAGCTGGGGCGAGGACGCGGCTCCGTGGGCGCATGCAGTTGCGCCCAGCGACGGGAGGGAGGCGCCGTGAGGCCTGGCTGGACGCCGCCGAGCGAAAGGGGAGGAGCAGCGCCGGGAGAAAAGTGGCTACACGGCGTGCCAGTCCGGCCGACCAGTCGCTTACATCTCCGATCCGAGACGCGTTTGCCAAGTTGCTTCCACTCTCGGAGTTGGCGTGCGGCGCGCTGCCAAGGCGGGCCGGTCTCCCGTCCGGCACGCAGTCTTCGCCGGTGCGCGTCGTTGTTCGTTCGGCTGTAAAATGCAACAGCAGTCACTGCGGGATAAAGACAGAATCCACACGTAAACGGCGCCGTAGCGAAACAAGGACACCAGCCGAGGAAACGGGAGCAGCGAGCGGCCGGAGAGGTAAGCGCTCCGGTCGGCGTCGGCGAGGACGGCGGGCGCGCACGCTTCCCCTTCGCTCGGCTCCTAACCGGCGTGGTGGGAGGCAGGAGTTGAGACGGCACACAGGCACCTGTCCTGCCACGAACGAGATCGAGGTGGATCATCACTTCCACTGCCATCCCCTCAGCTGTGGACCATAGCCCACCAAATGGTGCGCGCTGCGCTCTCCGTGTGCGCAAGCGCTCCTGCAAAAGAAAAAAAAAATTAAGCACGTAACAAAAAACAACAAGGTTCAAGAAAGAGGGGAATCATGTAGTTGGATCAGTAGAAAGCCACAGCTAGATAAGAAAAAGTGGTTTCCTCCTAAATAACGTGTAAACTTTTACGCAATAAAGCGACGTTAACAATTCACATTAATCAAATAGGTGTTTATTTTGTTGGACTTAATTTTATCCCATCTTCTTTTGAATCAATGCATTTTGCAAAGCAGGAATTTCACGACAGAACGGCGGTGTCTGTGATGAGCCTTTCTTATATTCCACAGCTGTCCACGCACCGTGCACAACGACGCGGGTCCCATGTGTTGTTACAGTGAGTGGAGCTGACACTTGGGCAGAAAATAACAGATGAACACTGAATCCATCCATCCATCCATCCCCGAATGCTGCCAGTCGCCCATGAGGCGTTGTGTTAAATTTATTTTCTGTAAAGTGAGAACGTGTTGATGGAAGAATGAGGTTGGGAGTGATCGTAGTGTTATCGCATCCAATCCCCTGTTCTGGATTTAGACACAATTTATCGTGCACCGGCACAGCCACGCCAGCACACGCTTGTCAATCTCCCCTAAAATTTGGCTGGGCTGCCTGTTTACAGGGCCAGGAAGGACACGCTGGGATGTGTACGCCAGCCTGGCTTGACTGATGTGCTCCTGAGGTGAACTGATGCTCCCCGGCGTTGTTATGCCATTAATGAGAAGAACATGTGGCGCTGAGGCAGGACACACTTCCCTGCTGATGACATTTTAAAACCTTGCAGGCTGTCATGAATGGAGGCGGGGATTAAGAGCTTTAGTCCAAGCCCTGCTTGAACAGACGGCGGGCTCCGTACTCGCTGAGGTAAAGCGGCGCGTTTACCTCGGCGTCCGGTGCCAACGAGCAGGTGTCTTCCTGCCCGCTCAGATGTTTTGAGGGAGAATGGCTTTGTGTGTTGTTGTGCAGCAAGCTTTGCCTCTGTGGAACCGCGTCTTCTATTTGTCATCGGTTTCATTGCCATACCTCAAACCGGGATAATCCTCATTTATCAAAAGTGATTTGGTTTGGGTCTGGGGAACCATGTTGGCCTTAGGAATTCATTTACAAATGACCCAGCAGCAGTTATCCTGTTAGCAAAGGCCAATTCATGATGGCACACCCGGCAAATTGCACTGATTTATCGTGAACCGTCCTTATTTATTTCCCCCCAAAAAGGGAGTGAAACTGCGGAGCGATGGGCTCGTCGTTTGAGATGTGTAAATAACCTGAGCCGTGGCCACGGGCGGAGGTGGTGGGCAGAGACGACAAGCTGTACGGCGCATTCTTGTTTTTGGATGGAGTTGTGATCCACCGCTTTAGCCTCTGGTGATAGACTGCGGTTTAAAGGAGGCCAGAGAACAGAAGCGGTGCCAGGCTCCCCCAGCAAACATGACCGCTCGAAAGCAGGTTTCTTCAGCAGATAAACCGAGCGGAGTCTCGACTGCTGTAAGGCAGCAGCGTTAAGGATGTTGATCTGCACTGAGCAAACAAAAAACGGGCCGATTGGAGAGCATCTGAACCCGGATTAGAATAAAAACCACACCCTATGATTGATGATGTCCTAGGGTTGACAAAAAGGAGCGGGGGGGGGGGGAAGCACACAGCGCAGAAAGAACCTCTTTTCTTTTAAAGGCAAATTAGGACTGCTGGAACCACTGCCTGACCATTTTTCCACATGAGCCAAACCCAATAGTTGATATAGTTGGATGAATTCAGAAAAAGAGATTAAAAAGCCCCTTAGGATAAAGGTAATGCTGTATTCTCGTTTGACCCATATCAGCAAAAATGAATGGATCTGTTTAATCCAGCATCAAATTGTGTCTTGAAAATTTATCTTTATTTTACTGACCCTTGAAAAAAACCAGATGAATAAAGCAGGAAAAGATTAAACCGAGTGGAATGTTGAAAGGTCAGATGATATTTTCAGCACAGCGGATGAGTTGGATCAGTCTTGATGTGACTGTAAAATAAAAACATTTCTTTTTCAGTCGTTTTTGTCAGTATAATTTGCTAAAAAAAAAAATCGTCTTTACACAATTTCACCTGAAAATCCTTTTTTATTCCGGCTTCATTTGTTTTTTACTTGAAAACACAATTGTATCATCTGCATATAGAAAATGGTGCGCTTCACGTTTTAATGGAAGCGGTGCAAGTGTTGTCAGAGTGAAGCCCGCACGTAAATGGCACTGGGGCAAACTAGATTAGCTCTTTAAAACAAGAACTGCTGTTTCCACAACCACTTAATTGTTCTGACCTCGAATCCATAAAAGTTTATTGGTGTATCAAAGTTAACACACTTGATGGGAGACGGATCTAAAGAATTCTTAATCTGTCCTGCATCGCTTAGCTGTGAGCAGACAATGGTGGCATAGTGTTTGGAAAGGTTGAAGGCTGTTTTTTGCTCTTTTGCCAGTAACTTGAAAAGTTTTTCTGTTCTCAAGATTATTTTGTATCGTATCTTGTGCTGTGTGCCGTAATTTCTGGATTGAGCGTCAGAATTTGAAAGGCATCTGCTTTAGCTGCCCTCGTACCCAGTCACTGAAGGAGCAGTGATGCTGGTATCGTGTTTCTACCAAGCCTGCAGTTTCCCTGTCCAGAGACCCAGGTGATCTGGAAACGCAGCGAGCTGTGAACCTCCACGTCCACAGAGATTTGACTGGGTTTCTGATGCTAGCCCCTTCTTATTTTATTTTATTTAATTTTTTTTGTCCCCGTGTAGTCCTTGTTATCTTTTGTGCCTCTTTGTTGTTTGATGTGGCGCCTAGTCCTGGAGAAACGTTGTTTCACTTTCAGCATGTGTTGCACCAGCTATACATGTGTGGAAATGACAATAAAGCTCACTTGACTTGACTTGACTTGTTGGTCAAGTGCTGGTTCTTTTGTCAATGCTGCTGTGTCGCCTCCTACAGCCGCGTCTCGTGCTTGTATGGAGTCCGTGGGCTGGGAAGCAGAGCTTGGGTGTCCTTCCTGATGCCTGAGGCTCATCAGGCCTGGAGCAAGCTGACACCAGCAGCCACGCTTACCAGACTGGGACCCAATTCCAAATTTACCCATTGCTTTAACCCAATGTCATTTCATGCATGTGTGTTGGATTTCATTCTAACAGTAAAGGCGAATTTACGCTTCATGTGTGTCTGCAAGCAGACGCGTATGGTTTAAATGACATGGCTGCTAGCACTGTCATACCTCTACGTGCATTATCCACCGCAGGCTGGTATGGGAGCAAACAGCATGTGTGCTGGGTGAAACTCCTTCCTCCTGATTTCCATTAAAGGCTGCGCCACCTCAGCCGGAGCTGATCTCAGACTATGGACAGGCGACGCCATATGTGCCATACCTATAGCATAAATTCACTGAAAGATCTCAGGCTGTTGCTAATAGCCACAGAAATGGCTTAAATTCACTTGACATTTTTGAGGACCTGGGGGAGGATTTGGTTCGGATCCTGGTGTGTGCGGCTTTTTCTCAGGGACCCTGCAGTCTGGGAGACTGCTGTGCTGTGAGTGACTCCGTGGGGGGCAGGTTAAGCTTGTTAGCCCCGTATGAGGACACTACAGCTTTGCTTCCCGCAGAAGGGAGAGATTTGAAAAGAGGGCGAATCTTGTAGCTCATCTCTATCAAAACTGCTGCCTTTTGTTTACGCAGGCTCCCATTAGACCTGGATACAGGAATATTTCTGCTCTGTGCCTATTTAAATTTTTTAAAAGCCACAGCTCCCCTAATATCACTTTTATGAACCTTAGTCATTTTAATAAGGTCTGTTTTACTATCTTATCTCTACTTTGGCAACATCATTTATCATAAAATGCAAAATCTATTCTTAGTAGGCTGGCACTGGTAAAACCTCAGAATATACTAAACTGTTACACAAGGCGCCTTGGCTCTTAGGAGGACGGATGCTTTATATCCTAACTGATTTAAAATTGAATAATTGAATCTGCCTCAAAGAGAAACGGGGCTGGAAAGACAGCCTGCAGGAGCAGGTTATAGGTGCGGTGGCAGATTGAAGGCTAGCACGCTCCTGGCGGGCCACACTTCAAGCCACTTCAAGAGGAAAACAAATTTCACTGGTCACTGAAGTCGCTTGAACTCATTTCCTCCTCGACCTTCTTCTTAGAAACCCTGAGAAATTACAATAAAATCATTTGAGCTTCGCCGTATTTTCGCAGTCGAAGGACATTGCTGCAACTTTGCCTGGCATTTGTCATTTGTTTTCATAAAGAAGGCTACCATAACAAATGTTTTGAAATATTGGCTCCTTGATTTTGAACAGAAGGAAAGGAATCTTCAAGAGGCCATTACCTGACGCTTATTAACAATAACCAGAGTTGACAGGTAGATTTTTTGCCTGCATACAATGAGATTAAATCTTGTTATTCTTTTACCTTGCACTTTATTTCGGATGTCTGTTTATTCTTCAACTGTAAACCAGTAAATCATCCGCCTTCTGTGAGGAATGAAGGTGGAACTGTTTCAACAGCCCACATCGCTGCACCTTACGGCAGTGTCTGATTTGCATAACCACAACTGTGTAACTTGAAAACTGCCTTTCGAGTTAAGAGGATTCATACATCTTGTGTTTGCGAAGGGTGCGATACGCATCCATTATGATCTCCTTTTAATATCCAGTTCAGCTAAACTTTCCAGCCAAGCTTCGGCAAAGCTCATGGTAAATTCGAGCCACCTAATTTTTGGCTCAGTGTTCTTTCGTATTGATGAACTAATTTTTGGCTATAGATTCTCCCTGTAGAAACCCTGCAGTCCACTGGCCTGGGTCATTACTTGTATTTTGTAATTACTGCATGACATCTGGCAGTGAATAGTAATGAAAACAGGCTGCCGGTGTTCTACTGAGATGCACTCTGAGGGCTTCTAGCTGCTGCTGTTGCTACTCGACGATGGAAGACCATATCTGGTCGTGTTCCTCTAAATCATATATCAATGGGTCACCTTGCTTTTGAAATTTCTGTCGGCCAGCGTACAAAAATAAAATAGCAGGACTTCTAATACCGCCCCTTCTGCTCAGATGGAAACCTCTGTGTACTTAACCTCTCTTCAGGTCCTCACACTTCGTTGGAGTGGACTTAAAAAGCCTGGCGATTGGCGCTCACATCTGCAGCCAAGAATATTACCGGTGAAAATCGGAGAGGTAAATTCTTGTTTGGACAGGCATGAAGAGCGGCTTGTATATTTAATGTGTTTCAGCCTTGGCGGCGTGTTGTATTCAAACACACGCTCGCGTTTGGCTGCAATAAACTGACCGTTGTGCTAATAAGACAGCGGCTGAAGGCGGCATTCGCAAAGTAGCTTATCTGTTCTGTCTGCCCAAAAAAAAAGCAGTTTTAATTCTACGAGAGGCACCTTTAACATCTTGTTTTGCCTGTCAGTGGACATCTGATATTCTGGGTGACACGAAGAAGCTCATTTTGCACTTTTATGAAGAAGACCACTGCGTTGTATCCCACTGCTTAAAATTCCAGACAATGGCTTCACTAAATAGTCCACTCAACTAGACCTTCAGAATGAAGACAATGTGGTGACGGCCAAATTTGATTATTAATGGGGGGGGGTCTCTATCTCTCAGGCCGTAATTGGTCTGTGCTGATTGCTGAGCTCTCTGATTAAGAAATTCCATTAAAAATTGATGTATCATGCTTACAAGTGTTTTTCACAGCCAGATAGCTCCTTCAATCAATTGATAATTACACAGATGATTCATGGCTGGGGTTCACTGTGACAAGGTGGTGATATTAGACCTGCTGCAACTTTTTTTCCGTTGTTTGTCCGGAGATATTATCGCACCTCTTTGTGCTTATACTCATTGAAAAATTCTAGTTTTAGTTACCTGTCATGTATCATTTTACTCCCCATTAATGGCTGCTGCTGCTGCAGCCCCTGTTGATTATCATTCACGTTGGCTTTTCAGGTAGCGACAGCGCCTTTTGTCATTACTGATGTGCTATTAACTAATTGGTTGAAGAGGAAACAACATGTGGATCTGTAGGGAGAAAGCAATGATGTAGTTAATGATTTAGCTTTGTGTGCCGCTAATGGGGAAACATCTCTAATTTTATGTGAAAGCAGGCATTTGTTTCCTCCGGGGTTTCAACTAATTTTCGAGTTTAAATAACTGAGGAAGAGGAAAATGCTCACAGAAGAGCCACAAATAGCTTTTTAACTTGGAGATACAACCAGCAATGCAGAATTGTGAACCATTCTTCACGAGACTGCAGACAGTGCGTTCCTTTTTAAAGCGTTAAAGTGGCGTCACTTAATCCTGCTGTATGGGAGGTGACAGAATACCATATTTAAAAATATTTGATTACAGGCTCCTTTCCTTGGAAACAATCTTTTACTTGGCTGTAGCTTTGACAGCAAGCTACTGTCATCTCTGAGTAGCTGCTTTCCTTATTGCACCGTCATCAGAATGGAAATTTTTCTCAGGCAAAGAAATATGCATTCATCCATCCTTTTTCCCATCTAAAAATGCACTCAGATTCATGTTCTACAGACCATTAGGACCATTGATGTGACGTTTTGCTATTCAGTCAGCAAAACATGATAAACGAGCATGCGGTAGCCCTTCACTTTTTCCCCTCTGCAGCCCATCCTGTGAATTGTCTATAACCTCATTTTTATATATCCCTGACTGATGGGCATAATTTATTTTTTGTGTTCTCCCTGAAGCTGTTTTACTAGTCTCTGCCTCAGCAAAAAGTCACCCCACATTTCCCAGAGTTACTCTAGAGAGCTGCTAGGGAGCACACACAAACACCTTTAGGTATAGAAGAAGAAAAGAATGAACAAGTTTTTCACTTTAGAGCCTTTTGGTCAAAACGGTTGAGTCGCGTTGCCAACTAGGGAGGCTGAATTAGGGAAAAAAAAACGGTCTCACTGCACTTACGATGAGGCCCTGGATAAAAGCCAGTTGTTCTATAAATGGAGCACTTTGACTTTATTATCAAAATTGATGTTACGATCATTTGCTGCCATGGCAGTGTCATCTGTAAGTAGTCCCATTTCCTCTAGTTATATCAAATTAGTTTTGTGAAATAGTTCCTATATATATATTTTAGAATTAAAATGTTCTCCCATGATTTTCCAGAGGAGGCAGAGATCCTTTCCTGATGACAAACATGCACATAGAGCACGCTTTGGTGACTTCTGCTAGTTACTGCTGCTGCAAACCCCTCTGTGGAATCATTTGTTTCCTCTGACCAGAGATCACATTTCCTACCGCTAATTGTTCTGAATGTATTTTTTGCCTGACAGTTGTCATTAACAGATGGCAGCCATGAGAGTAATAGGGCCCAAATTATGAATCTGTGTTTCGTTTTTTGGTTGCAAAGCCTTGGCTTACTCACGGAGTGTTATTGTCTCTGCAGGTGTAGACGGCAATACTCCAAAGACCTCATTTGTCTGTGATGAGCATCCCCATCCACCAGAGACCAAAGGTAAGAAATGAAAAGCTCGTTTTGTTGTGTCCCGATAAACATGTTATCATGCAGCAGACAAGCCTCCCCCTGTGCTACGAATGCTCTGTAAAATGTGAGTTAGCTTTATTCCTCTTTATCATGTCACTGTCCTTGTAGGCTCACCACACAAAAGTTTCAAGTATAAATTATAATCAGCGTAATTAGGGTTAATAATTCATAGTAAGCGTTTTAATTGAAAGTGGGACAGCTGAGCTTTGGACAGGGATTACTCTGGGCTGCCCGTGAAGGTTCTGCAGCGTTGGCCTGGTGGAGTGGGGGGGTTGATGGTCTGGAATTATTTGATATATGGCGACATTAATTCTGCTTGACTACCACACCAGTAAATGAGCTATGTCTGTCTTTGTTTCTCTCCCCACTACGATCACGCAGTCCTCCCAGCGAGTAAGGCCGACTTGGTTTCTTAGCGAGCAATTAGGGCCTGATCTTGGGTTATTGAGAGATGGGATTACTCCTGGACCGCAGGACCCCAGGAATGTACCAACCCCTCTGGTGGTCGGCTCACTGCTGATGAAATAGAATTGAATTAATGGGGTTGCCCACCGCAAGGGGTGATTAGAACGACGTGGCGCCTTTGATCCCCGAGCGAGGTGACCTGGGGTGGGCACCGCGGGCTCACGAGTGGGGGTTGGGCTGGATGGTGACGTTTTTAGAGCGAACATGCACACGTAGTGAAACGCTGATCAGTACTCGTGCCCCTTGCTGGGGTTCAAGGCTCACAGGGGGCTTCAGCTGGAAAAATGTTTAGCACCAACATATGTCTGTCTGTTGCTTTTAGTTTGTTTTTACCGCAGAAGAAATTAGCATTCTGAACTGCACAGCGTTAATTACAGCAGGTGTACTGCAGACCTTGAGTTGGGCATCCTGTGTCAACGATAAATCATAATCATTTTAAACATGATTAACGAACGAAAACAGAATATCCAAGACCTGCTGGCTGTGGCCACACAAGAACGGTAATTAAAAAAAAGGCAAGAAATATGGCTAATGTCAAACAAACGCCGCAGATCGAATCTCTCCATGTGATATTCGATGAAATCAGCAGTTGATACCAGCTTACTGAGCAAATTTAAGTTGGGTTTTTCCAAACGTCAGTGTTGACACAGCAACCAGTCATCCCAGCGCGTGGAATTTCAGCAAGCATATGCATTCATCTCCTCATCAGAATCTCCAGGGGAAGGCTGGTCAGGGGTAAAGTGTTGTCATCCATCAGTGTAAAGACCCTGCTGGTTAGGATTTTTTAAAATCCTAACGCTAACTGCTATCGCTGCTATCACCGCCAACACAGTGCACCCTGTTGTGTCAGGAATAAGACACACTTTATTGCAGAATAAGCTAAAACAACTGAGCTGGTCTTTATTCAGGCCACGGTGGATAATCTCAGCAAGCTCTGATGTTACGAAAGAATTGCACTTTTCTAAGTGGAAAACCAAAAGAGAAGACAAAGCTGGATAATTAAATCTGCCCTGCTACCCGACAAGCTCCCCTGAGCTGAAGCGGGAAGACATTTTTTTAAGGCGCGTACCTTGGGAGGTAATGGTCATCATCACCCTTGTTTACCCGACAGTGTGCTGTTTGCTTTGAGCCCCCAGACGGTAAGCAGGAGCTGTCTGCTGCAATCATTTTCAAGGCCAGCTCGAGTAATGATGGATGACAAGCTTCTGTGAGGAAGAAAACACATCTCCCGGTAGCACGCAGAGCTACTCAGACAAAGCTGCCGTCGGCTTGCAGCCGACTGGCTTCGTAGATGAGGAGAAAAGTTGGGAGCCGGTGCTGATGGGGGGGTGGGTGAATAAAAGCCTCAAGGGGACTCTGCTGCTGCACCTAATGAGAAAGAAAGGCACATCTCCCCTGTTAAAGAGTGTAGTAAATTACAGCCAGACTTGTGCAGTGACTGCTTCTTCCTGAATGCTAATGGTAGAAACCAGAGCGGTCACCTTTTGTGTCTGAACCAAAGGTGGCTTTTTAAGAGTTACTTAGCAATCGCTATTGTTTTACGTGAGGCAGCAAATTGAATATGTATTACTTTGAAACTATAAATGATATATGTACTAATCAGATGGACTTGCTCTTGGTCATTACATCATCTGGGGTTTTAGGCCATTGTTTCTGTCTTGCTCCTCAGAAAAATGAGAATGAATGTCACCCCTTTCCCACTTTCAACTGCAACTGTGAAGTATCCTCCACAGAATACCCACTGGTAAAAACTGTTCAAATCTGGCCTTTAATTCACTGATGCTGATGAAAAACAAGACACCGTTTGGGAAAGTGAACTAAGTAGATTTCCAAATCATTAACTTGTCAAGCCACTGCTGGTAAGGTCAGGAATTAATTTTGACTCTCAAATTGGTTTTCAGCGTGTTCAACCAGAGCTGCGCATAATGAGCCGCAAGTGGTGAATCCAGGGACGGATTATTGTTCTTTCCCTCCTCTGATCATTTGAGTCTGTCAGTTCGGAATCTGAGGTGTGACGTCTTCCGAGGATGTCTTTCAAGTCTAGAAAACCCATCTAATTAGAAAATATTGTTTTGAAAAAAGAATCTATTTGACCTGCAAACAGACTAAATGTCTTAATAGGTAGATGTGTTTTGACCTTTTGCCTTTTTTTTGGAAAAATCCACCGAGGTTGAAAAAAATATTTATTTGACTAGAATTGTTCACGGGAACCTCTTAAATCTTTGTGACGTCTCCTTCCCTGGACCACTCACTTTGCTGACCAACTGCCCCCTCAGGCTGTGCTGTGGGTAGGGATACAATCTTCACTTAAATATTTTAAACATAGATTTATCCGACATTAATTCAGCGGGCTGGCCTATGCAAACAGTTTAAATCTACAGCTCCAGAGTTTATGCAACACTGCACATTACTTCCCTTTAGCCTTGGGCCAGAATGGCAATTGTATTCTCTGACAGTCACGTGATAAAATGGTAAAAAATATATTTTATCTACAGTATGTATTTATTTAAAGGTGATATTGGTAATTCTGCTCATACACAGGTTAGTGGACTCTCCTGCTGGGCAGAGATAACTGTTTAATCGTTTTTTTCCTAGTGCTTTACAGTCCCGGACAGCCTGTCATGTCATCTTTTACTGACACACTGACGCTTAAAGAGTAGGGAAAAAAAAAACGCCCCTTTAAAGCCTAGCCTTTGCCTGCTCCTATTAAGACACAAATGAGGGAGAAAAGCTTTGAGGAGGGCGTTTATCTTGTTCTAGAACTGTGAAGTATTTGCCTTTAGTTCTGGGTAAATCTCTGTCCCAAGCAGAAAAGTGGTGTCACTAATGAAATGACCTCTGACCTGGCTGGCATCAGGCGCATGTCTGCATCATATTCTCTTTGCTGTTAAGAACCGTTGTGAGCAAAGTCACGCTTGCCTCGATGGCCATCGCAGACCGTAACACTGCTGGAACAAAACCAGGTACAGGCAGACATACACTCACACGTCTTTGCTCTTTTCATAAGAACGCCGAGGCGCTGTCTCCTCTGTCATTAGGCACAGGAGGGGGGTCAGCGCCTGGTGAAAGAGGCAGAGAATCCTGAGACTAACGTGCACACACTGCACAGCAGGGGCGTCTTCTGGTGGACACTGAGCCTAATGTCTGTGTGAGGGCCACGCTGGCATTTCCACCAGCGCTGAAGATCTTGTTTTCTCTGCTCCCGAACAGATAAATGGCAGCAGGGAAAGACAAACGCCGAGAAAAAACACAAAGAGGAATGCGGAAAATGTTGAGCATCACCAGCTGTCCATCTGTCCATCCATTCAGCTGTTTGTTTGGGGCCCGTATTTGCCAAACCCCCATTTTTTTTCTTGCCGTCCTGCACATGTCCTGCAGCGTGGCCATGAAGCAGCAGGCGTTTGCCATCCGACGGCACCCAGTCTGTCTGTCACGTCAGCTGTGTTATTTAAATGTATCTGCAAATAAATATCCCTTTGTGCGGTGCCTCCATGCAAGCGCGCCGTATTGATCGGAACACTGGATATCTTCGCTCGGGCTGTACGGAGAAGTGAGCTCACGTATTCAAGGTTATTGTGCAGTGTTTTTTTGCCGCGCTTTTAAAAGCTTGTCACAATAGGGTGTGTTATTTAACCCTGGTCTCAAGTAGAGCAGTGGAGTAAAGGGCTTTTGCTTTTTCTCTAACATTCGAAATCACGCTTACAGGTATGCAGAGAAAACGAGAGCCCACGCGGTATATTATTATTATTATTATTATTATTATTATTATTCCTCTTGACATTTGGATAAAACCCGTAACTTATTGCTGTTTACTCCTCTACGCCGCTCGCTAAGCGTGGCCGAGTCTTTTTCAGCTGACACAAGCTGTTTGCCAGGCGAGAAATATGATTTCCTTTCCGTTGGCCTCCTGTTGCCGGGTGCAGCCTTCTGTGTGTCCCGCAGCAGTGACATTGGGACCAGATGCAGTTTGAAGGCCTTGGCGACTGTCCGAGTTGCAAAGATACACTTAAAAGAAAGCAACTTTCATGCCTGGTGTAAAAAAAAAAAAAAAAAATCCCTTTTACCTTAATAACATGCACTTCATGTTAAAAATTAAATTTCTCAACAGGGATCTTTTTTTCCAAAGAGTTCAGGTGCACCGACTTATCGTTGGTGGTCAGCGGGTCTTGTGAAAATGGAACGAAGTAACTGCGAGTATCATCTGCCAGATTTTTTATTTGGATATCTCCCTAATGTTGACAGGAGCCTTAATGGCCATCTGCGGAGTGCAGCTCATTATGGTGCATTTCTCCGTCCCTGCATATGTGCGGGATGTCTCACACGTTTAATGGCATTTTCCGCTGCTGCTCTGAAGCGCGACTGAGTACCAAGGTTAATGCACACACGGACTGCATTCTCCCCGTCTGAGTGGGCATTTGTTTCTGGTCTTTACCTTGAAGAATTTAAGAGAGAGCAAATACTGTAAGTGGTTGAGCAATCATTGACAAGGTGCTTGTCTTCAGCTGGTAAATATGGGCCCAGACTTTTACACGGCCACAGCTTCACCTCCTGAATTCTAAATATTCAATGCAGACTTGTTTCTAGTAAAAAGGAACCTTTACTGGGTTTTACACACATGCAGTGCAGATGTCAAAGCCTTACTGTTGCGGCTCAGCAGAGGTTACCACATACATTCCTGCGCCATATGTGATATTCCTCAACTCTGCCCCCAAAGCTGCGGAACAAAACTGTCTTTCAGGTTTTAGCATCCGAGACCTAGCGTAACAGTCGGAATTCCCATCAGCCCGACTGGCTAATTGCCCTATTTTAAAAGTGAAATTCGATTGCAATTGAGGCAGAAATCGTGCAGCAACGCGGGGGCATCAAATGGGGAAACTGCAGTTGAATGCCTTGATGAGCCCGTCTGAAGTGTACTTGAGATATCAGGTGCTTTTGGCTTTGGAGAGCGTCTGAAGAGCAGAGCCCTCTTCAATGCTCGCTGACCTTCTGCCGAGGCGAGTGTGTGGCACTGATTTTAGCAGTAGCACGTCATACTTTGTGTCTTTTTGGCTCCCACCAGGCTTACGTATTCAGTGTTTAGTTCTACTTCCACCCATGTCAATCTCAACGCCGCCAGTAGAGATGAGACATGTAGAACATAAAACCCCTGAGCGACACCACCCGGAGCAACGCGTTCTGGTTTAGAGACACAAAGTCTTCTTGGCTGTGGCGAGAAGCAACACCAGCGTCTCTAATTTCTGTAAATATGATCTGGATGTACAGAATAAACACAGCAGCTATGAGATATTTTTGAAGAGATTTCCTATAATCTGATTTTGTCTGGGTTGGTCATTGCGCATTCCAGTTCCCCCTCGTACGCGTGTGGTGCTGAACAATATGGTTTTGTAATTCACTGTTTTTATGTCCGAGATGTTGGGTGGCTCAGCGGTCACAGTCTGAGTTTTCAGCCAACCGTTGGTTTAGAGAAAACATTAAAGTGGGAACTCCAGTTATTCACTGTTCACCTTCCTTTAAAAAAAAACAAAAAATATAAATGTTTTTTTAGGTAGTTTTCTTGGTGCTTCTGTACTCTTGGATTTTTTTGTTGTTGTCAAACAACAACAAAAAAAGTAACTGGCTCTTCTTCATATTTGTCAACCATTTTTTAAGGCGCCACGTAAAATGTGCAGCGAAATTATGCTCGGAAATACTGTAATACGTTTTCTAACCAAGACATGAACAAAGAGGTAAATGAAGCAACAAATTAAATTCTCTTGATATGCTCAGGATACTTACTCCCTTAACTTACTTTGAAATTAATTTCATGGTCAGATAAAGTTTCTCCTTACTGAACCAGAAAATTTCCCATATTTTCACCTTAAAAAAACATGGTAAAACTTTTTGGGGGAAGTTCCTCATCGTCTATGGGAAATGAAGTTTTTAACACGCCAGGAGCGATTACAGCAAATCCACTAAAACCCCCCTGCTCAAAAAACTAACGGGGTCACCAGCTCGTGAGCTCACCCTCTTCACTTACATTCCCGCATGTGTTCCACTCTTTCTTCCTCTAAAACTTTTTTTTTTCATATCTTGTTACAAATTCAGCTACTTCGGGGCTGAGAGCGCCTCTTGTTTTGCTTGTGAAAAATCAATAGCCATTACAAGCAAGACAGAAAGAAAGAGGAGAGTGAAAAGAAGGAGACAGACTCCTATCCCTGCCTGTCTGACCCAGCCTGACGGCTGTCATCTCCCTTAATTGCTTTGCTAATATCATCCCCACTCAGTGTGGATCTGGGTCAGCAGAGCTCCCCGGCCGGAGCCGACTGGAGGCTCTTCCTTCACCAGCTCTCTCACGCTGCCTTTTTCCCCCCCTTGACCTTTAAGGCTCATCCCTGTTGGAATACAACACATACGAGGATCCGAGCAAAATACATGGATTCTTGTTCTGAGATGACCCAGGACTGGGTTAATTCAGACTTTTTTTTCTTTCTTCTTTTTTTGGTGGCAGATTATCATTTCTCCACTATATTCGCTTCTGGGAGTTGAAATAGGCTTGCCAGAATTAACCTTTGTACTTCCCTCAGGTGATGCAGGATGTGCTTTTTCCTATTTCTCTGCCCTCTGTACCTTTTCCCAGGGCTGAAATGTACCTGGAATGCCTCTCTACTGCAGGAACTAGCGTGTAAATGTGGATTTTAAACAGTGGATTTTAAGCACGATAAAAAAGAGCTTTGAAATTTAAAACCTTTAAACTTTACTTCTCAGTATTTTAGAAGCAATAAAAAAACCTGTTGCTGCTCTAAATCTAACATTATTGTTGTTACTTTAGTAAGATCCTCAAACACCATATTCTGTGGTGAAACTAAATTTAGCCTCTTTGCTTTACTTGGCATTCTTTCCACCCTTGGCACCGTGGAGCTGGTGTTTCTGAAGGAGAGCGAGAGGATATTATGTGCAGAGTGTGACACTGAGACCAGCAGCTCTCTGCTGCAATGAAAATAGCAATATTCTCAACATGATTTTGTAGATCTGTTATGGTTCTTTTTATTTTTGCATTTTCCCCCTGTTTCTCCTAAGTTGAATTTTTTTAAAGGTCCTGTTTCCGGTTTGTATACAAACTGAAAGGCTGCGTCTCCACAGTGATACAGTCGCCATAAACATTAGTGCCTGCTGCAGCTGGAGTGAGCGCCATGCAGGCGTGTAGCGCGCAAGGCAGGCACAGAACAACCTATTCTCAATAGATCTCACTTGAGCGACTTGTAGATGTTAAATTTGGTACCATGGATGGGTTGGGGCACTTCCAATACAGTGTTTTTGGACCTCTGAGAGCTGTGTAAAATTGATTAAAAACAGTAAAACACGGGGCCTTTAATTATCCATCTGCCTATCTACAGTATGTGTCTAGTTGGTCCCTGTGGCTGTAAATGCCCTTAATTTTAATTTTGTGTTTACTTTAATGGTCGCACAGGCAGCCATTTTGAACAAGGTAGCGCAGCGATGAGGAGTTTAATGGTATCAGCTGCAGGGTTCTGAGTCAGGAGCAGTCAAAACCACAGACCTTCCTCGTCTCCAGGTTTAATGTAGCATGAGAGGGCTGACGTGCGCTTCCCCGGCCCCAGCCCTGATAGGCACGGTGGAGCAGTTAGCCTCAGGTGAAGCAGCTGGAAGAACATCAGCCGATGACCCTTCATGTTTATCACCATTTCTCTCCACCGAAAAGACACAACAATAATGGCTCTGTGGCCAGAGCAGAATAACTCCTGATGGCTCAAGTATCTTGTTGGTATTTTCCAAAAATAGTTGTCACATTCAGAGATGCAACAGCTTCAGGTATAAATCCACATTTGGAAGCTATAAGCTAATCATCTGCTGCTCCTTCCAGGTGCGACTGTGCTGTCTTCTGGTGGGCTCCCCTACATGGTGGAGACTAAAACTGTTTGGTTTGGAGGCCCTCCGGTGACGAGGCCTGTTGTTGTGGAGCTGCTGTTTGGTGGGAGTAATACCCAGCGTTTGCAGATCTGTGCCGTCGCCGTTCAGCCACGTTCTGATGAGCTTTTGACTCGCAAATACACATATTTCATCCACAGTATCTGTGCTCTCTGCTCACATTTGCTCTAAACCTACTACCTTTTGCAGAATTTCATTAAAGTTGACTGCACACCTCACTGCCCTCATATCAGGATTTGGAATTCATTAGAAATGGAGGGTTTATTATCTGTTTTCATGATATAACCTGATAGTAGTTCAAGAAGTCATAATTCACCCGAAGAGCCTCCTAGCTTGATTCCTCCGGCAATACTTTTTGGTGTGTCTGTACTGTGCTGAAGAAATGTAGCATGACTTCATTGCTAATTAGTCCTTCACTTTTGTCTTGATTTAATATTTCCACGGTTACTGTCTGCGCTGCAGTAAAAAAGAACATAATGATTTGACGATCCCAGGAGCTTTCCCGTAGCGGCGCCATATTCGGGATTTTGAACATCCCCATTATTGTATGGATTGCTGTGAAATTTACCAAACATTTGTGTCCTACGTGTGACACATTGCTCTCATAAATGTATCCACCCATTCAGTTTTTAACATGTTATTGACTCAGAACTTTGGTTTATGCTCAGATAATTAAGGACTAATTCTCATTTCAGAAGAAGATATGGCTTGGCAAATTAAGGATTACAACAAAAGAAAAACAAAGTTTGGCATTTTAAAAGTCACAAATTCATAGTTAAAATCCTGTAAAATGGTCTTTATTTCAGAGATAAATAAACAGAAATCGGCACCAACTTCACCTTATTCTAACCTAGTTAGGTAGATGGGAAGATGCATCACACTTATATCAAAGCGAGGTCCTCCGAGATAGATGTGCGGCTTTCTTCTCAGTGGTGCAGCCGGTAGTCAGACAAGAAGGATCTGTCTTCAAAGTGTACCACTGAAAGGCACAGAAATCACTTTAGGCTCCATGTCGACACCAGACTCACAACCAACATCACTGCGCTCAGGTGCAATGTCAATTAGCAAAGAAAAGGCTGATAGGTAGATGGATGTTAGTTATTTCGTTATAAATATTTTTTACCCAATATTATTTACTTTAAAAAAAGGGGGTCATGCTATTGTAATGTTTGGTTGGTCTGTGGTCCTTTCAGAGTATATATCTTTTTTTTAATTTAAATTTGCACTAATATGTCTTTCTTAGCTCGTTAGTGCACTCTTGGGTCAGCTTTTTTAGGTTCCATTATTATTACGGCAGTAAAATCAATTTTCTGACATTTGCAAACTGTTTTCTAATAAAATAAAGAGCTTTTACCAATTGATTTTTTTCTTTGCACTTCTAGCAAGTTTAACATCAGTCTGTAAGGTCAAGCCTGTAAAATAGTGTTTTATTTATTATTAATGGATCAAGAATTAGTCAAAGCCTTTTGCAGGTGAGGGTAGATCAAACGGAACAAGGTTCCTCTGCTGATAAATGCGACTCTAAACTGGTTGTTAATTCAAGTCTAAGTAATTCCTCTGATCAGTTCTGCACCTGAAAGCATGCAGATGAATGAAGTCCAGGGAACTGCGCAGGCGCTTCCAGGGCATTGTTTGTCACCATCTACTCGGCAGCCAGGCAGCTCTCAGGCTCTGTTCTGCTTTGGTCTGGTGTTGATGGGCCAAATCGGGCCTGGTGGCACCATCCGCGCCACTTACTCCCTCACAGGAGCACCATTTGCTGCTCGCTGCCCCAGTCCTTCACCTCGCTCTCCCGCTTCCATTCAAAAGAGCTGCTAAGAGCCTGATAAGAGGACGTTAACATGGAGGCAGGTTGAGTTTGCTGGATGCATCCTGGTAAACAGATTTCCAAAATGAGCGTGTTGAGTGGTACCTTCTCTGCGCCGCATGGCCGTGGCCTTGCAGGCAATGCAAAAGCCTGAGGTTGATGATGTGGTTATATTTGGCTGATCTCAGTATTGCTTTTCAAATAGGTTCATTAATTTTCCGAGCTTGGGTTTGTCTCTGAGCAGTATACATATATACGATATGTGGCGCTCCAGCAACTCTCCAGATATCATATTTGGCATCGGTAATTGACTCCCATCAGTCTGCAGATAGGAGCTCTTTTACCACTTAAAGTGTCAGAATGAATTTTACTCCAGCTCAGCAACACCTTTTAAATATTTTCTGCTTATTCAGGCAAATCTTTCCCCCTTCTTACACCAAGCATTTGGATCAAGTTGTGCTTGAAAATACTCACAGCCCAAGAGGGGAAAATGGCTTCAATCAAAGCTTCACGGTTTTTTATGGAGTGTTGTGGCGAGACTGAAATTGACTAGTTTACGTCAAAATGGTCAATACGCACCTCGCCATCCCCATTAGCCTCTCATCTTCCTGGGATTTTATTGGCGGAGCGAAGTATATGGAGACCAGGTTTCAGCGTTTGTCTGCATGGCGTAAACACTCTTCAGCTGCTTGTAGGTGTCCGGAGAAAGGTTGCCAAGCTGGAATTGCAGCGTAAATGGTGCACACACACACTTTCACTCAGGGCGTGAAATTGTTCGGTCCTTGTTAAGGCTGGTCGTCGTCTGCTCTGTCCTCACAGCAGCATGCTGCCTCTTTCTGTTTGTTGCTCTGGGATGGAATGAGGCGGATGGGGTTGCGACCTCTTTTTCACTGTCGTATCCCACTACTGCCTTTAATTGTGGCGAGTCCTTTTTTAATGATTATTTGCTGAAAGCGCCCAGGTTTGCGAGCCTTCGTGTTACTGCTAGTGGTTCACACCCATTTCCAAAATGACAACACTGCAGCATTTCTCATGATCACGTGTCCCAAAGCGTGAGTTGAATTATTAAACGTTGCATACATGATTTCGCTTGCTTTGTCGCTGATTTACTGTCCCCTTTGAAGGCTGAATTGTAAGAAGAGCAGACCCAGTGGACCCGAGTGTGTGCGAGTCTGTCTGGGAGCTTGAGTGAATTATTAAATGAACAGGCTACTTCCATTTTTGCCCAAGTCTCCAGCTCTTGTTAGAACGATGTGTCTCAAATTATATTTTATGATGGGGTAATTGAAGTAGCCAGCCATTTTTTATGTCCATGACAGGCGGCTTTACTGCCCTCTCTAAGGCGAACGGGGGCCTCCCACTGTGGACAAGGACAAGCAGCTTCCTTCATTACTCAACTCCTCATTTCTAATCTCATTCTCTACCTGTGAGTTCCAGGTGACACTGAATGATGAATGGGAAAAATGATATATATTCCTGCTTTTGCTTAACCTAAAGTTTTAATAAAAATCAAGGTTACTTGCTGCTGTTTTTTCATTATGTGTCTGGAATGAAAAGGGAACTATAACGTGAAAAATGGCAAGACAGGGACTGTGTTCGACACTAATGAGTAGTCCTGCTAAAGAAAAAAAAAAGTTTATTGCATAATTAATTATCACTAACATGTTATAGCTGGTCTCAAAGAAGAATCCAAAGGCCTGGCTGTTCGTGCTTTGAGCTTGTGTGCTGCTTTACTTTCCCCATGGTTGTGATTTGATATGAGATTCACTAGACAATTTCCAGTTTATTACTACTGTGTCCTGGTAGTCCCTGATAAGATTAACCAGCGCCTATGAATCATTGCTGGAGAGTGCGGACGGTGGCGGTCAGCAGCCCAAAGTGTGGGATTGTTCAGCAAAACGCGGTTCAGCGCTCCGGCGATCAGAACGACAGACAGAAAATCTGCCCCGGACCGCTGATCCAGGACCAAAGTCACCACGTTAGGGTTCTCTTGAGGCTGAGGGTTTTTGGATTGAACACATGGGTGCTATGATCCCTAATCTGCGGAGGAAGCATCGTTGTGGTTATGGGGATGAAAATGCTCTCCTGCCCCAAACTCAATTTCCACTAAGAGATTAAAGAGGCTACCGTGCCCAGGGCAAAGTGCGGAACTCTTTCTTTACTACCCTTGTCTTTTAATCGCATCAGGCTTTTAATTATTTTGTGAACTAGTCACAGAGCCTATTTTAACCTTTCATGAAGAGCAGGGAAGATAGGAGAGGGTGGGTGCTGCTTGGGTCTCTCAGATCTCAGCCGTGCATCGCAATGTGCAGACTTTTGTTCCACTCTAACACCCGTGCTAGCTGTGCTGACTTTGATAGATGATTTACCTTTCCGCCAGTCGTGCACACACCTATGCATCGGCATACACACAGGGATTAATGAATTATGCAGCGTTGCAAAGGAAACAAACTAATCGATAGAAAATGTCCGGCTCCAGTATTGACCTGAAATCATGTTGCAGTGAGGTATGAAGTCCGTTATTGACTAAAAACAAACACCTTTGCAAATGCTGACATCTGTAGGGAGGTTAGGTCCACCGTGGAAGGCCCATCAGTTTGCAGTAAGCCATTCACCTCTATGATGATGATGATCTTAGATCTGCGCCTCACTGTTTACATCATGCTCGTCTCTGCCTGTTCGGCTTTACAGGCTAATCCTGGCACTGTTGCGCGCCGCTCGTGTGGGCTGTTAACTGTGATACTGATAAACTGCCTGGAATCAATGCGTGGCTGCTCCCCCCACCCCACGACGCACGTACGCACCCCCCCACACACACACCCTGTGCTCATGCACTTCCTCACCTTGTTACCTTCAAAAGGTCAGTGCCGGCTGAGCCTTCTACTGCTTTGTTGTTAAATGTGTATCATGCCGAGCGCTAATGAGTCCACCTTACAGCCCTTCTGATTTGCTTTGCACCTCTTCACAAGAGTCTTATCATCCTTGACTGGTTTGTAACGTGTGCTGCTACGGCTTCTCTGCAGCAGACATTGTCAATGTGTTCTTTATTTGATGGTAGGTAATCGCTGGAGATGGTTCTTCTTATGTTGTGAGTCAACACAGCAGTTCCTTTCTCCTCAGAAAGTACCGTAATAATGGACCTAGAAGTTTTAATATTGCATTTTTAGGACAGTTTTTCCATTGAAAAGTCTGCAGCTAATGTAAGAAGCAGTTTTCTTTGCTGGTTATAATATTTATTTTGAAATAGTAAGTACCTTTTTTATAGTTTTGCATGATTTATTTATTTAGTTTTGCATTCCACAATATTTGCCATGTGGAATACGTATCTCTTTATCCAGAAGAAACCAAAATAGTTTACCTGAATCCAGGCTGCAGCACATTCGTGGCTCAAGTGTGACAATGATAAGATTTTAAGACCTACCCAATAAAAGATTACGGCAATTATCTGGGTTACTTCGACTTGATAAAAGTCTTTAATTAAAAATATCTGCATGTTTATGGAAAAATAATTAAATCATTCCTTAATCCAAACAAATACCAGCAGGTTTCATCTGGAGATGATGTTCAGGTGCTTGGATAATTTTCTCAATTAGAACCTAGTGCAACGAAGCTGCAGTTTCTCCGGGTGGGTCTTTTTTTTTTTTTTTTAAATCTCATCAAATTAAAAACGGATAATTTTTGAGAAAATATGCACGATAGGAGCATGGGTGATGGCAGAATTCAAGGCATGGTTAGCTGGAAGTATGGCCTTGGATCTGAAAAAAGAGAAGTGTGTGCAGCTGGCACTCATCAGCAGCCAGCCGTCGGTGAGCGTGCACGAGACCAGAGTACCACGCTTTGTTTCTTCAGGTATCAGCACGTTCCTCCTAAGCTGTGATGTCTCAACTACCTGCTGTAGTCAGCAGTCAACATCAACCCATGGCAAGGATGATTTTTGTTTGATATTAAAAAAAGCAGCGTTCTGGGATGCCGGCGATGGGAATAAAGGTGTCACGCTGGCTCGCGGTGTTAGCAGTCACCTCGACAGTCTTTCTGACATTCAGCTTTTGGAAATGGCATCTGTGACATTCACTGAGCGGGAGTAATATATTCACCTCGGTCGGAATGTCGGGCCCCTCACCGGAGCAGGCGGCTGCTGTACAGACAAGAAAAGTTTTATCACTCTGTCGACAACTTGTTGTAACCAGGCTGCGGGATTTTGTCACTCCAGGGCGTCATGAAAGGCCTTTGCTAAAGCTTTTTTTTTTTTTTTTCCCCCAGCGCAGCGTCTGCGTGGAGTGTTCTCTGTTTTTCCGTTTATTGCGCTAAACCTTGCTAAACCTGCTTTAACCCAGACCAGAATGTGGCAGTAAGCTATTACTTCCTGACATATTGCAATGCACATGCCATTGAACATTTCATTCAAATGATGGACAGGGGTATGTTAGCCCATTAGGCTTGTCACGGAAAGCGTTCCCTAATATCTTCTGTTCCTCATGCTGTGTTAGATGACAAAATGGCAGCAGCTGCTGTTTCCCCAGTGCTGATGCAGAGAACCGATACCACAAATTTTATTTACTGTTGCCGTGCGGCGCCGAATGTACGTAACAGTCATTCCCTCCAGTCGCGGGAGACGCTTGTCTTCAGCCCAGGAGATGTGCTGGTTTCCTAGTGCTGCAGGAAACCACCTGAGTGGTTTACATGGCATAATGTGGAAAATCACATGTGTGTTTCTATTAAAGGTAAACATGGCAAGTACAACATGTAAATGTTTTCTTTTTTTCCTCACCTAAGAATTCACTGACACTGGATGAAAATTGGCTGCAAATAACTGATCCATCAAAGTGAACATTTCATCATCTTCAGTCTTCATCAAAGCTGCAAACTCGCTCGCTCTGACCGACTTTCATTCATTGCTCCCTGTCAGCTACGCCTCGGGACTTCTATCCATTCACAGATTTTCTGCTTTTGTGTTATTCAGCCTGCGCTTTCACTTCCAAGATGCTTAAAGCACCATTTTTCCCACATACTTACATGGGAGCTAAATCACTTGCAGCTGCGTGATCAGGATGCTGCTGCTGACACTGATGGTAGCCTTGGTGACACTATGCTGCCTGGTGTATCACAAGTGGGCCTAACTCAATATTTAATGGTGTAAAGTGGACCAAATTAATATTTTAATCTGTTCTCGGGAATTGTTTACCCTGAGGTTTTGTGTTCTTTGTCATTTTCTGTGCCAAATTCTTAAATGTCACACGCAAAATAATCCCACTCAGCTGCATCATCACTGACAAAACTGTGGCAGAAACACTGCTTTTACACTGATAGATGTGTGAGTTCGAGTCCCATGGTAAACCAGAAGATACACACATTTTAAATAGGTAAAATGACGCGCTATTGCTATCAATGTCTGTTTGTTCCAACGGAGACATTAAAAACAACAAGGAGGGGTGCAAATCAGATGAACCGTTAGCCTTCATCGCTTTAGGAAGTCTAATGAGAAATGATCATGTTTTCATCACCGCTGCCAACAAATACTGCTGCTACAGCTGCTGCTGCTGCTGCAAGATCGCCCGCAGAGCCTGAAGGACATCAGAGCACCCTGCGATGTCCGGCCTCGTCTTTATACCTGATCACTCTGTAATTAGCCAGCTCTCAGATTTAATCAGTTCAGGGAAATGGACTCAGCGAGACGTGGAGCAGGATAGAGGCTAAATCGAGCTGATGTACTGGGGTAGACCGGCGAGCGAAAACGGCGAAGGAAAAGGGACACTGAACAGCTTGATTATACCTGCATCTCAAAAGATCGCAGGCGATGATATTCCGTGTCGATGACACGCCGTGCGTGCATCAGAATGCTCCCCTACCGTTTATCCAACCCCACCCGCTAGAGGATTGAGAAGAAATGTAGCACGGCGTCCACAGAGGGCTCTCAACAGCAGCATGCATTTTACTGCTTGTAAGGCAATCATTTTTGCTCCCCCCTCCCCCTCTTTGCTGCTGGGACTGCTGAGTCAGCTCACCTTCATATGGAGAGCGGCTCCCTCAACCGAAACGTTATTGATTTGCCCCCCATTTGTAAGGGGGAAATGTTCCCAAACCTCCCAGGCCAATTTTTGCAGCATTGCAAGACTCGGATCACCGGTGGGGATTGGATTCAAAGAAGAGAAGTAAAACCAGGAGTAGAATTGCTCACTTGTTACCGCACTCTCCCAAGCAGGAAAAAAAAAAATTAGGCAAGGATGAACTCCCCTATTATTATAATAACGCTTGCAGAGTGACGTGCAGGCAGCAATCCTTGAAGTAGGTTAAATACCACATTTTCCACTTTTTCTTTGTAGTTTTCTTCACCAGTACGAACTGGTAGAAGTGCTGCGTTGACTCACCAAAAACACATTTTATTAAACTGCCCACTTTGCTCCAATGAAGGCCCGGGTCCAGGACCCTAGGAGTCATTTATCTACATTGTGTGTGTGTGAGTGTGTGTGTGTGTGTGTGTGTATGAGTTAGTGTGAGAGAGTGAGTGTGAGAGAAAGAAAGAGAATGATATATTTGTGTGTGTTTGTGTGTGTGTGTACCTGCCTAACCTTCAGGCTTCGTATGCTTTGCCACTGGGAGAAATCAATGCCGGAGACTAGAACAAAGAGAACCCGCCCCCTGACTGCACAAAGATAGTGATTTAAATAATTTATTTGTTATTCTTCAGCTGTAGACAAATCGTCAATGCGACGACGTCTTTGAGTTCTTCTGTGCTTTTATTTCAGATCTATTTCAGATTTCAGACGTTTGCGAAACCCTACAGCTTTAAATTACAGCACACCAACCCATAATTACTTTTGCTTTTATCTTTTTTCGTCGATAGCTGTCATCGATTAAATGATGTTGTTATGCCCTACCTTCCCATTTATGAGTGCGTAGATGCAGTGATGTTGGACATTATCATTCTCTTTGTTTTACTGTGCCGGCTTCCTTTGTTGGGAAGGAAAACGCTTGTCAAAGACAGCTGCAGAATCCACCAGTTTGCTATTATCAGCATGTCTGTTTGTTTTCGCTCCTTTTTCATAAACCTTGAGCCATGTACGTGACAGATAGTACTCAGCTGGACCCACGTGCACCTGCAGCTTCTGCTTTTTATGTCTCTTTGCCTGTCACACACACACACACGCCCCGTGGTGTCCCGGTATCCTGTTTTTCAATCTCCCGTGACTTTGTCTAGCTGGTACAGCTTGAGTGACAGCCCTTGGTTTGTCTGGGTATCCGTGGTTACAGCCCAGAGGCCTGCGTCGCGGGACCCGGGACCTGTCAGCAGCCTGTGAATCCTGAAACCAGAGATGGATGGCCCGGAGCAACCTCTGCCCCGAGCTGTGTGCGCCGCTCGTCCCTCCTGCTCCCCTCCACCATCTAAACAGATCCTTTTGTCAGCAGCCAGAAGAGCCACATTTGCTGCCGAACTCTTTTAGGCTTCTGGGAAACTTGATAACTCGGTAAATTCGGACCAGCAGGCAAGTTGTGACGTCATGTGACCACCTGCCGTTGGTCCTTTCATCACAAGCCCTGCAGAGCTGTTATCTCCTCGCAGGAATGGGCCATCCAGCGGAAGACAAGCCGCGGTTTTATTTACAGACAGCTGCTTCTGTTAATCTTGATTCCCGCGCTAACAACTCGGATCCGCCGGGTCAACGAGGAGCGGCGGTTACGACAGATCGGGTCTCGGTCCATCCGAGGAGCTCAGCTCCTTCTGCTGTGACAGAGACACGTATGACAGGTCCGACATGGGTACTGCCTGTCATCTCAGCGCCTGAAGAGCGTGAGCTGGTGAAATGAAGCAGAAAAAGAGAAGGGTGATGAAGACATGAGGGATAGACGGCAGGAGAGGAAGGTGGGGGTTGTTATTGACCGCCTCTGGCTCAAATGGGTGCGGCACGACCGGTGCCAAAGTGTGTGATCTCTCAGCCAGTTAATGAGAATATTTAACATTTCCCGGGTCCTCTGCGCTCTGTAAGCCATCCATCACTCGACGCAGACGCTTCTCACCAGTTGGATGTTGAGCATGCAGAATGGGCGCCCTGGGAAAAGCAAGGAAATAAATGAACGGTCCAGGATCTGCTGCCTTTGTGGATTTGCTTTCCACCATCTGCAGCTTTCATTTGTTTTTAAGATAAATATCACCACAAACCTTTTGTGTGCAGTCAGCCAATTGGTTTGTCTGTTTAATTAGATTGAATATTGTATTAAAACAAGATTGTCACAGTTGAATTGATCAAATATTCCTTTTCATATTAATGAAACCAGAGTCTCTGCAGGCATACTGCCTGAGTGATGAGAAAGAAGAGTGAGAGTAATATTATCATCTCTGCACAATTTCTGATGTCATTTTTACGCATTAAAACGTCAGAATCACCTTCATATTTAAATTGTATTTAACGTCATCAATTGATTTGGTTTACATTGATGCCAAGAAAAATCACATTCATCTTATCAAAAAAGGAACAACACAGCAATAAAGTAGTTAAGCAATGAATATTTCTCCAAACAGACCAAACGTTTCACCGTTCAGAGAAAGAAAACTGTATTAGAATAACTTTTATAAAAACATTTTTGACCAAATCTGTCATCAGAGATGCTCCCATGAGAAATCGCTTGACCTCCAGTTAAGTAGTGGAAAAGAAATTTTCATTATAACTGACCACACAGACGCGCACAAATAAAAAACACACACAGGACATTTACTGCCCAATAAGAGCTCAGACACTCGGGCTATTTTTTATTTTCTTTGCGCAGCAACCTTCACCTGACCACAGTGGTGCACATGCACTCATCCAGGCAGAAGACTTTACAGGAAACAACACACACACACACACACACAGAGCCACCAACGCCCCTTCCTCCCCCCCCACAAAAAAAGGGAGAAACGTCATGCGGCGTCGGGCTCATTCAACTCTTTGCGATGCATCAAGCTGCTCAGTGACCGCAATGTGACCTTGCTCCACCCAGACATGGCAGCAGGGGTTAGACCGGGGTGAACACGCGTGTGCGTGTGCGTGTGCGTTTGGCGTTCATGCAAGTGCCCCAGCGTGCTTGTCATTATGGCGCCCTGGTCTTGGGAGCTGAAGAGCAGTCTTGCACTCTACCTGAACCCTGCAGCGATGAGTTTAACATGAACGCTGGAGCGGCCCGGCCCAGCTGGGTATGGCTCGGCTCAGCAAAGGGACTCATGACTATTTAATGGCCGCCGCCAGGGCAGACTTCCACCCAAATGTTTTATTTTCTGGCCAGAGAGAATGGGATACTTCCTCTGCTGATTAAGATGGCTGAATTTTGACAAAAGCAGCGTGGGACAGTCAGCACTTTACGACGCGACTGCGACATCAACTGGGGGGAAATTGGATACAAAACAGCACAACAGTAGTTTTTAGTTTTCTCACTCATACATCATTAATGCAGCATAATGGCAAAAGATCCATTTTAAAGGGCTTGTGCATCACTAATTGTATTTCTGTTTCTCAAATATGGTAAGTAAGTTTGTCTGTTACAGCAGCAAAAGCAGAAAAGTAAGCAAAGCTTGGCATTTTTTAGTTTAAACATTGGCCCTATAAAAACAGCAGTGAGGGTTTCTAAAAAACAAAATAAATAAATAAACAGGCTGCACTGAGGTACCAGCGTTTACAATATGACTAAATAGTGCATGAAACTTTTTTTTTTTGACTGATTACCCTTTTTGTGCCTGAAACATCAAAGTGTTAATCTTTGTTTGGTTTGATGCAGAATAATGGAGGTAATTAAACGCTGTCATCTTGTTTTCCGCTTTGATAACACATTTTTTAGGCTCAGCGCAGCCAGTCCAGTGCATGGAACGTATTGGCATTTGTAGAGCGTAAACAGTAATTTCAGCTGACAGAGGCACGGAGCTGACTGTTTGAGGCTTTCGACTCAAATCCACTGCCGCGGTGTCACATTTTCATGTGACCGCCTTTGTTTTCCAAGCTGCTATTGGTGCAGGTGGAAAAGATGGTCTTTACATGTGTGAAGAAGGATGAGGTGGAGGATAAAGAAGTGATGGAAAAAAAGGTGATGTTCTACGTACGGTGCGAGGCTTTATAAACAATTTTTACATTTTATTTTTACCCTGGACACTCTGAACTCTCTTTTTCAACAATCATTCAAAGCCCTTCAGTGTCAGGTGAAGTGGTTGGGAAAACAGCAAAACAAATCTGTTCGTTGGGCAATAGTGCTCATACCGCTGAGGGTGCTTTGGTGACCTGACTTGAAGGATGTTGATCCACGTGAAGGATCCGCTGCGACTTTCGCCGGTCTTGTTCTCAGTGGAGGCAGTCGGTGCAAAACTGACATGTCATTGTCTTTCTCTAAGCCATGGTAATTCATCAGCACTCGAGGCGGCTTTGGCTGATTGCATTTTCGATAGAGCAATCTCCACCGTGTCATAGAGAATTTGGCTTTTCTGGCTGGGCGGAACTTTGACGCCAAACACAAAGGACGGTAGCGGCAAACATGGAGCGTTCAGTGTGCGGGTTCTTATTGCATATTGAAAATCTCACGTGTAGCTTGTGTACCCCAGCGTTTGTGCCCGTGCGCAAAATATTCTGCATTTGTGCCTCTTGACATGATGGAGCTTTTCCATCTACTGCTTTCCCCAGCCATATTTCTTTCATCTCCTGAAACATTCATAAGATATTGGACACCATGACTCTTTCCTTGGATAGTTTTTCTAATATTAAAAAATATTTTCGGCTGCTATTTGTTCCTGCCTCAATAGCTGTCCAGTCAGAGCAGGCACGGTAGAAGTTTTAATTACCAAAAAAGATTGCCTTTGAGGTGCAGCAAATGTGGGAGAAAAATGGTTTCATTTTCTAGTGGTTGTTTTTTTTTTTTCCCCTTATGCTTGAAATTTAAGGGTGGAAAGTAAATACTGAGAATGTGAGTGCCAAGACGTGTAGCCCGGTATGTCGGAGGGATTCAGGGAAAAGAGGTGTGTCCAGGTGTGGAGACAAAGCTTTCACAGGGTTCAGTGTACAGAGAGAACATCAGTCCCCTGAAACATGTTAATATCTCACTGCCGTTTAGAGAAATGACCATGAGCAGCCGTGGTTAGGGCAGAATAATTTTCATAGCCTGAGGGTATCAAACTAGAAAGTGTAGCCAGCCGTGCACTTTTCCAGCACTATCCGAGGATGATTTCCTTTGATTGTAAGAGAAACTATTTGAACACTGGGGTTTCTTCAGGGAGTGTGGACATCAAAATCTCTTTTGCTCAAAATGGACACCAGGTTTGCCATTTTCCCTCACTATACCTCTGTGTGGCTGATTACATCCAAACTGGCAGCCCATTCCACAACCACTTGAAAATGAAATCCTGCTGTTTTAAAAGCAGGATTTCCAGACTAAATGGACCATGTTAAACAGTAACACTATCACTCTGCCTCAAGAAAATGTTGTCCACAGCAGTTGTTATTGACAGATAGACAGACAGACAACTCCACATCTCAAGAATTACACCTGCCATCTGCTGCAGTAACAGTCCTGAAGTCCAGGCGTTGCCAGCATTGTTGTTTTAATTTACTTACATTGTAATATCTCCCAGAAACAGGCTCTCGGCTTTGTCGTATTGTGTAAATATAGAGTTTATTATACAACCTGACCCTCTTTTACCCCCTCTTCTTCCCTGCCGCTCCACCTCTCGCTGTGTTACAACCTGTCTCAGCAGTTTGACCATAATTAGCTGAATAAAGTCATCAGTTTAGCATCTGATGGTGCTGAAACAGCAGTTGGTTTAAGGTCTGTGTTTAGTCATATCACAAAGAGCCAAAGCTAAGCTTAATCAGAAGGTTGGTTTGATCCATTTATTGATTACTCTCATTAAACAACTAAATATTGATCAAAACCTTGCAGTTTATGATTAACTGGTCCTGGAGGAACTTTGGTTGCACAGGGTTAGGTTTTGATTTGTAATGGACTTAAACTATATTTAAACTATATATATATATATATATATATTATATATAAAAATATAATTCTTTTTCTATCCTGAGCATGGAAGGACCAGAGGTGTATGCAAATAAAGAGTATCTAGAGCTTTTTAATACAATTACAGTTCACAGTGTCACTGAAGGTGACCTCATCAGCTGTGGTCTGGACACAATGGGGCCTCAACATGAAAGAAAGTCAGGTTTTTAAAGCAGCCCGTGATGACATAACCCAAGAGGAGATTAATCCTTATTTCAAGCATCGCCTTTTTTCTGCTTCCGCATTTGTTTAGTTTGGTACAGTAATTGCATTTTGCTCTCCGGGAAAACACTGCCTGTTCAATCTCCTGCTCCGTTTTGATAGCTCTTTGTGTGCTGCATATGTTAATGAATGGAACGCAAATTGCTGATTGCTGAGGAATTTTCATCCAGGTGCACATTAATCACGTTTTATTTCACCTGACAAACTTTGATCATTCGGTAGAAGCCTGCTTTTTTTTTTTTTTTTATAAATCAGACACATATTTTCAAAAAGTAGTTTGGTTCTACATAAAACTTGCTGCTAGGAGGCTGTTGTGATCTGTACTATATCTAAAAAAAACTATTATAAAGATAATTATACCAATAATAATAAGTGCTGCCTTGAAACCTCCAGCCTGTGTAAGGACTTGTACTTGTAATATTTATGTTTATGTTTATATTTTTCCATGGTTTTTGCTACTGAAATGGTGCAATTTCCTCATTGTGGGATAAATAAAAGACTATTCTATTCTATTCTATTCTATTATACCTGTAGTATACCCTAACAATTCTGTACCAGTTATTATTAGCTGGAACAAAAGAAAATAATTAAAAAAAACCGATGGAAGGAGAGCTAAGGCAGAAGCAGGAAAGAAGTGCGGTTGTCGGATGAGTGGAGCAGGTCGGCAGAAGATAAAGCGAGTAACCTCGACGGATCTATAAGCCGCCACCACGGAGGCAGGAGATCGGTGTTTCGGGGGGGAATTCAATCCGAAAAACCTCTACGCATCTAAAAACCGCCACCACGTATGCAGGAGAGCGGTGAGTCTGGGGGTTCACAGCTGCGGCCATTTGACGCGGTTTGTTGAACACTAATGCTCACTGAGAATCCAGCCGGCTCCAACGGAGTCCTGGATGCTGTAGCTGCAGAGGCTTTTAGCTACACCTACACTCTGTACATGTGTTGCATCCGCAAGTTCACGGGTTGACATATGGATGCCCTTCACCGGCTCCTGGGTTTAAGTGGTGTGAGTGGGCGTGCGCTTGCAGCTGTATCGCTTCTTGGTGGTGCATCTGTGTGGTTGAGCCTGTGTGGTGCGAGGTCAGCGAGAGTGCAGTGGGAAATGGGTGTCATTAGGGAGATGGTACTGGGACCTTCCTGACTACCCTTTCCAGTCACTTTCTGTATCACTGTCGACAAATAACTGAAGCAGAAGTTTTCTCTGTCTTCTGGGTATTGACACGTTTTCCTTGACTTACACGTTTAATCGATGATTCACATTCTGAAGTCTCTGTATTTTGGCATCGTATGGAAAGAAAGGTATATATTTGCATAATCTTGTCATAATCTCAACAGCAATGCAGACAAGGTTGAACAGTGGCGCGCCATCTATCAGAGCTCTCCGCTTGGTCCCTCGTTCTCTCCCACATCAGTCAGCCAAGGAAGCACACACATTTTGCTCCTCACATCATTTTATTACCAATTTTATTATGCTGCACCTTTTATAATTCACGTTTCCTGTTCCTGTTCATAATCCATCACTTCAAAGCTGTTCTGTCTTGCAGCTTTGTAGCCTGAAAAAAGGAAGGAAATGCATAATTTTCCATTCAGAAATGAAAAAAGATTATTTATTTACTGACATTGTAACATTGCAGAATGGCTGAATATGTGGCAGTTGTGCTAAAGCAGTGTCTTCATAGCAGCTATTTTATTTGTATTTTAAAAATTTCAGTGCGTCGTGGCAAGAGAGGCGGTCCGCAGATCCACAGTTTGACATTTCCGTGAAGATTAGTTCCGTGAAATGCTTCAATTTAGCTCATTTTTATCTTTCTTTCTTTTTTTTTTGCGTGCACATTTATACCAGTGTGGCTACTGCAAAATATTGAAACTGGTCGTGATGCAGTGTCCAAAGGTCATTTCTGGCCTGTTTTTGCTGAGAACCACATGATGTGAAACTAACAGAAGCTTCTAACCCTCTAGATCAGGCATGGGCAAACTACGGCCCGGGGGCCACATGCGGCCCGTTAAACGTTTTAATCCGGCCCGCCGAACTTGAAAAAAATTAAATGACAGTAATTTAAAAAAAGGCACATTTTATTCATTTGATTTTCAGTGTTTTGAGACTCATTCCAAAGTCAGATATTTTGTTGTCATTCTTTTCTTCATTTTCATTTGAAATTAAATCACATGTTGTCTCCATATCCCAAGATGTGTATTTTTTTCTCCAATGAGGTGAAAATCAAAGGAATCAAAAAGTTTGCCCTCCCCTGCTCTAGATGAAGTGCTGCTGGATCCTCTCGTGCTTACGTGGGCAGTGTGGCTGCTCTAATCTTTAAATATCAGACGCTGGAATGAAATCAAGAGGGTTCTGCAGTGCACATGTGTGCTGCAAATGGCTCTGCTTAGACCAGCAGATACTTTGGGCCTCCTCCCACATTTAGCACAATCTGTGCTATCTCATGCTGGATTAAACTTTATTATATTAGCCAGATTTCTTTTGTTGCTCTTCCTCGGTATCTGTGTTTACAATCTGTCAATAAGTTGGACGTGACTGCCTCGCACATTGCACGGCGGCTTGACATGATTGCACGATTAGTGAAGGCATATATACATGAATATTGCATGTATTCATGCAAATGCATGTCGGTAGCTTTACCAAAAGTCGCATTCCCATGCAGCATGCAATTCAGCATACCATAGCAAATCTAAAGGAGCAATTCTAGGTGAGTCCTTTGTTTTATTTCATCTTTATATGCAAAGCCACGTACCTGAATGGGACCCGCAAATGAAATGTACCGATAACAACACTTTTCCTGAAATGTTTTTTTGTAACCTTGTATTTTCCTGCTATTATAATATCATATCTGATGTGCACAAAAGATAGTAACTACAATTTATCTGGGTTATTTGTTTTAGTTCTTCGCACAGTGAAATCGAATTGTGTTATTGATGCTTCATTTAAAAGAAAATGTTGCTGTTGAAAGGCTTTTTTGTCGTCTCACCAAAAGGTTTTTCTAACATGAAAGATGAATTTGGAATAAACATGACAAATTTTCACTAATAACACGTCGACAACAAACTCCTCATGTAGAAGCCCTGACAAAACTGTTGTTGTTCGTCCCTGCGTGACCTCGACCTTCATTAACTCTGAAAAGTCGCAGCTCTCTCTTAATTTTAGCACTTTTCCTAGACCTCGTGCACAGCGACACTCAGAAGGATGCGCACCGGCAAACCCGCCTACAGACGCTATTTACACAAAGATCACTCCGATTTTTTTTTTTTTCTTTTTTTTTGCGGTTGTGGTGAATGAGGCGGGCAGTGTAGCGTAGTGGTACAAATGCAGTAAACACATTTCTAGCCGGGCGGGGGTGTGTGTGTGTGTGGCGGGAGGGGGGAGTGTGTTGAATCAGAGACACTGTCCCCGACTGAGCTGGCTGACTGAGAGTTTTGGGCCAAAGTTCTGACAGAAACAGGCCCTTGGAGAGGAAAACACGGTGGAGATGTGCATTTTAAGGAGGTTATTGCAGTATTGATTTGTCGCTGCGTGCTAGTAGGAGCACAGAAATGGGAGGAAATGGAAGATGTTGTTGTTCTCTGTGTTAATCAGCTGTATGCAGACACATATAGGCATGCCTTTTTTCCTCTTTAATGTAAACGTACTTTGTATACTGATGGTACGTCTGCAGCAAGTGCCTTAACTCTCCTTGGCGCCCCCTTAATGGGTTTCTTTTAAAGAGAGAATTGATTCCTTGTATTGTGGTTTGGAGATGCTTCTATACAGTAAGGTTGGGTTTTTCAGCAACGTTTCAGACAGTGTCTGAAAGGGAGACAGGAGACGCCAGGGAGGGGAAAAAAAGTGGCATGAGAAAATGAGGCGCAGAAAGGGAGAGTTTAGGTTCTCCACAGCTCTTTAGAGTTTCCCCGGTGAGTTGGCTGGCAGCTTGTTTGCTGGCGGAGCAGCGGGAGGAGCAGCGGGACTCTGAGGTGGAGAGACAGCGATAAGCCCCTTCAGGGCCAGACAATGGAAGCTATAATGCTGTTGAAATTAAACGCTAAATTCCATCCTTTCTCATCTGATTAAGACCCACTGACAGTCTTCATGCTACAGTTTCTGGCCGTCACCAGCGCTGACTAATGAACTGTGATATCCTGCCTCTCTCTCTTTCTCCTTGTCTCCCTCTCGCTTCACTTCACGCTCTATTGATTATTGAAATACTCTCCGATCCCTGCCACTCTTTACATGCCCTTGCTGATCCCCTCCACCTCCCCTCTTTCATTTGTGCAGCCAGCGTGCGCGCTCCCCGTGCTCTACTTTATCTTGTACCATTCATTTGGCTAATTTGATATTTGGAGTTGATATGCCTCTGAATCGGGACCCGTGTTTTCACATACATTTGTCTCCATCTCCCGATCTTTCATTTCCCTCTTGTTCATTCATTCCTTTTCTCTTCTGCCTTCCTCCTTTTTTGGAAATATTGATAATGAAATCAGGCTGCAGCCCTTCATCTGCATTAGCAGCATTTGGGACTAAAAGAGACTAACAGGCTGCTAATTTGCTCCCTCTGATTCCTTAAATTGACAGACATTTGCATAATTTTTGTCGCCTGCTTTCCCCTCCTCAAAGGTTGCCTGTCGACGCTTCTTTCAATGAATGGAATTGAGGGCTGTCAACATAATGGCATGTTTGATCAGATTGTGGATATTTGTTGAAAGATCTGTGCGTGAATTACAGAAATATTCTGCTTCTAAAATGTCCTCAATATCAAAGAAACCAGATTGATCTCCTGCACAGAAAGTTAACTGTTTTTTTTTTCCCCATCCGACAAGTCAGGCTGATTCCTTTTCTGTAGATCCGTACGTCTGCCGTCATCTTCCCTTCTGGCTTTGCCACAGTGTGCACACACTAGCACCCTTTCAGAGCTCCACTCACGTTTGGAAGGGTTTCTTTCTTTCTTTTTTTTTGTCTGTGATGCTGAATGGTGGAGGTGAAATCACTGGAGTCTCTTTAACTCTCTCCCTTTGAGCCTGCTGGTGTCTCAGGGCTGACAAGAAGCACACGTGAGCTATGTGCACAAGCACAGTTGCAGGCACGGAAGCTGCACTCAAGCTTATACACACACACACACACACACACACACACACACACACACACACACACACACACACCAGTTTAGCTGAATCACAAATACAGTGTTGTCACTCAGTCTTTTGGTTCTTCCGCATTGTGTGTTTCTGAGTGACTGACCTACCTTCAGCAGGTTTACCTTAAATGCCACTGTAACCTTAGGCTTCCTCACACTGCCTCCCCCTCCCTCGCTGGCCCCTCGTTGTCAGGGTTGAGTTGCGGCGTAGTCATGCTTTTCACCATAGATAAGTGGCCGTGCGAAGGAACGAGAGCGGCTGCTGTGTCGCACCCCCCCCACCTTCCTCCCACCACCAACATGAATTAATGAAGAGATGCACAGACCGATGCCCCCTGTAAGAAAGAGGCGGCACCGCAGCCCAGCAGAGGGGACGGAGAAAGGGGCCCGTAATACGGTTTGGCATTTTAGCGGCCTTCTTTCTTTCTCCTGATGACACGTCGCTTTCACTGGGATTAGCCAGCGTGCTATGAGGTAAACTGCACTGTGCTGGGGAAGTGATGAGGATCGCAAGATGAGAAGTTCTATCATATATCAGGACACTTCCTAAAACAAACAAACAAAAAAACCCCAAAAAACACAAAGGTGCTTGGGGGGCTCGGTGTTCACAGCGAGGTGTAGAAGCCTGGATCATAAACACTGAAGTGTGCATAATAATAGAGTTAAAAATGGCCAGTCTTTGCAATCCACTAATTACAATCATTTCCACCTTCCCTTGTTACCTTTTGAATTCACATTTACAAGGCAATTATGCCCGCTCCAAAGAAAGCACTTTGCCCTACTTGAATATTCTGGTGGGACTTCGTGTGAAACGATTCCACATTTTTCTGTAACAGCGAAAAAAGCGGTGCTCCCTCTGGAGACTGCTTTGGGTTTTTGTTTTACATCCTTTAGCCCTGCTTTTACATTACATGTGAATTATTGTAATCTGATTCCACACTTCGTTTTCCACCTTGCTGGCATTAACGGTTTCAGTGTTCTTTTGACTTAAGTGAAATTTCTAAGCTTTCTGGCAGAATAACAAGTCCGTACTTCCTGATCCTTCCACTCATCAGATCCTGGCCCAGTTGAACATTCATGAAATTTGTCTCTTGTGGTGTTGTGTTTTTTTTTTTTTAAACTAAAAGATATTCCATCTTCAGCTCATCTAATTTAATGCTGCGGGGCATCTAGGGACTGACCTGAATGACATTAAATTTTACATTGCACAGCTTTTATTAAACAGATGCGGCTGACCACAGGGAATACTATCTGCATATTTCTGTCTTTTTTATATGTATGTTTGAATTTGCGCCCTACATGCATTGCCGTGTTTGCTCCCACTAAAGGTCAGGAGGCTGTTTGCTTTGCATGGGTTTTATTCTTGTTTTATATGGAAAGATTTATATGTTTATACATACAGTATAGCTTACCCAAGGGTGTGCTGCTGATGCAGAAGCAGTAGAATGATGGTCATAGTTGGATCTAATACAGATCAGAGGGCAACTTGTCTTTAAAATGTAATTTTTCTCTTTACAAAGAAGCCGTGTAGGAAAGAACATGAGGACTTATCAGCATCAGGCACGGCGTGTAGCTCTTTGTGGTCAGCTTATTGGTCTAAATTTGATGAAATGATGTTATCAGTGTGTCGGGAAAGAATGCCAGACTGGAACAGCAAAGCAAAGAATCAGACCACCAGCTCCCATGTGCACTATTTACATGGGGTTTACATACATGTGGAATTTGCAAATGTCAACTAAAGACTGTTCTGAAAAAATATTAGGAGATTACAGAAATGCAGTCGTGAGATGATATTATCATGGGATGTTTCTGCAAGTTTCACCTTAAATTACAACAACAATTAAAATGTTTTACACAGTGTGCACGTATGTTTCCATCTCAAGCTTTTGTAAACAGTAATGTGCTTTTTTTCTAATGTTCACCACATCACAACCAAAGAATAATTGCATATGTGGAGAATGTCACGTAGATAAAACAAATGATGTGTTTTGTGTTTATTAGGAATTTTGTTTTGCTTTAGTATCTCTGGAAATGTGAAATTAACTGGCCTAATCAAAACAGTCGACTCTGGCAATTAATACCATTCAGCCAAATGACTGACTAATCATTCCAAAATTGCAGTTCCTGGCATTTAATTACAGCAACCACAGAAACCTCAAACATTTTTAATGAATTGGTAGCTGAAAAGTTGAGTTCTGACGATGAATCACACTTTGCAGCTGCTGTTGACAATCTTTCCAGTGGCTGTTGTTTTACGATGGAGCTAAAATTCAACTGCAGCAACTCGGGATTGCTCTGCTGTGGGTTTTTCCACTGCTAAATCCTATACATCGCACAGGCTGGCTGAATATTAACCATCTTCTCCAAAGACACAGTTTCTCCAGTCGGCCATCAGTCATTCGCTGTCATTTTTTGCAGATTACAGTCAGGCTCAAATTTTGCAAAAGTGGTTTTGTCATCTGTCAAAGGTTCAAACGAGCGTATGATAAAAAATTAATCAGTCCGTTTTATAATTCACTAAGAACCCACAGCTGTCCGTTTAGAAATTGACATTACATGTCAGTGTGTGGCATCCAGGACTGGGTGGACGTTCCCATTTAGGGCGTGCATTTGTCTCCATTTGAACCGCCATAAATCTCCCTTTACTGTAACCCGTGTAGCTATGAGGTAGCCAAGGCAGATGAGATGATCCATTACTTATTTAAAGCGACTTTAAAGGAGACCCAAGTCGATTGAGAAGCTGCTCTCGTTTACCGTAACAACACTGGCGGAGCACTTTCAAACACGCCGAATAAAAGATGAGATTGAGCGAGATGGAATCAAGTCAATAAAGAGACAGAGGATGATGTGTCCCGAGGTCAAATAGTCGAGTGAAGGTCAAGCTGCCGGGGCCACCGTGTAATCCCGCTGCTCTGTGGACGGTGACGGGTGGGCAGATTTGTAAGGCCAAGGTGGAAAAGTTACTCGACCCTCAATATCCCTGAAATCGATGTGACCAGAAGGGAGTGATAGTTTTTACCCCTAATGAAATTCTCCTTTTATAGTGGGTCCTTGTTCTGAGGAGGGCAGGTTTTGATGCATTGAGCTTTCATAGGAAGGGACAAGCGATAAGGAGGCAGTGGGTGAGAGAAAGTGGGGATAGGCCCTTTGACCAATCAAGGATTTTCCTTCCTCCTCATGGGTTTGTGCATTGAGATTTTAACCAACCTAATCATGATTCTCCTCTTTTATCTGACTGTCCAGCTCCATACATCAACGCGCCTTTAATACCCACAGACCAAGCACACAAACGTGTAGCCCACCTCATTTTCCTACTTTTTTCCTCCGCTCTGCGTATTACTGTGTCCACTGTAACTCTGGCACCATATTAAAAAGAGGGATTGCGGCTTCTCTCAGTTATTGCCAGAAGAGTGATTTACCATGAGGCCACATTCCAACTATATATTGATTAAAGAATATGTGTGTATTTCAGGCTTCCTCCCCCTCATTTCTCGGCTTTCTCATCCCCACTGTCAGTCTTTAATCCTCCTCTTCACCTCTGATTTCACCTCTTCTCTAATTTCGTACCTACTTTTGTTTTTCCACTGCTTTGCATTGTACCTACCTCCCACGTCTTTTTGTTTAAAAAATAAAGGAGAATTCTGAAATGAGACTCCATCTCCACGCCGAGTTCTGCTGATTATTACAAAATTTTTATTTAGTAAAAACTCTTTTGACACTTTTTGTGGTAATTGAGGGGTGGGGGCGGGTTATCAGCACCACGAACCTCTGCTGTTCCTCATTTTTCACCCAGGACTAAAATCTAAAGGGATAAACCTGACAGCCTCTTCTGAAATTTTACCATGGTTGGCAAAAGCAGGGCGATATCTGCTGTGTGTGAGCAAAGCCATTAATATTCCTTTCAACCTGAACATCGCTTTGTGTTCAATGCTCACCCAAAGCATGATGTTATACTAAGCTAAGATCATAGCCATGGTAAACACTAACATCAGCAGGTTGGCACCACCACCATGCTGACGCAAACTGGCTTGGAGATTAGCGTGGCCGTGGGCTGATTCTCGTAATAAAGTGATTTTGGTGATTAATTTCTTCATCAAAGTCATTGTTCATTTCCCTACCAATTTCCTCACATCTGACCCTTTCGACAAGAGTGCCGTAGATTATAATTTGTAGCTCCTTATGCATCACTGTCATCACAAAAATGCTCATGATTTGCAGTAATTAATGACATTTCAATCCATTGCTCTGGAAGTTTGTCACCCTTTAGTAGAAGTTGGACAGATATAGTAATATTACTAATATAGCCTTACATGATGGCAGATTTACTTCTGATTGGTTTAAAGCCACAATTTCCCACTCAGTACCCCTGCAATAACGTTGTCTAGGCTTTATTTCCCTTATCATTACTTCCTTCTTTTTTTCTTCTTGGTCGTCTCCCTGGCCTTTTTTATTTGTTCATTCCACTTGCCTTGGCTGTCTCCTGGGCCATTAATCTATAGCGCTCCAACCGTTCCTCTGGGCCAGACTCAGGCCGCACCGCCACTCACGGCGCTCTCTCAAAGGCCAGTGTGTTCCTACAGATATGGACTAACGGACAAAGACTGAAAATGGCTTTTTGAGAGAGCAGCCAGACACAAGAGATAAGTGGAGAAAAGGAGAAGGCGAAATGCACAAATCTGTCCTTCATACCACATGTCATCTGAGTCAGGAGGGCCTGAATGGAGTATTTGAGAGAGCGATACAATACTCCCCCCCCCCCAACCGACTGCACTGAAGTTACTCTGGCATCTGCCCTTTTGGAAAGGTTGAGGTTTGAGCAGATTAATATGCTGTTAGATCACTCTGGGGGAATTCTGGCTCACGTGGAGCCGGCGTGGACACACAGCCGCCCTCAGCGGTGATGGAGGACTCGAGCAGATGGGCTGGTTTAATCAGCGGGAAAGCGCTGGCCTGGATGTGCATTTGTATGTGAGCGTGTACCTGAGCACGCCCTCATGTTTGCATGACTTTGACCAGGGGACGTTTTATGATCAAATGCTGCACATGCCCACCGGTTTTACCTGTATTTTCAAATATTGGAAGAGGTCCCTGCGTGAGAGACGGCCTGAATCAGGCATCTCTGATGAACAGACAGGGAAGATGACAGAGGTAGGGATGCTCAGCGGAAGATGTGACCCTCAGATGGAGCTTTGAGCAAATGTCATTTTTTCAGTCTTTTTAAAAGACTATTATTTTCCCTCGCACAGTTTTCTTTTCACTTTCATACACTTTTCTGTATGCAAAGTGGTATTCAACTAAATATTGCATCCCCTTTAATGTTGTCGCTCAGGGGAAGAATGTTGAGCTCATTTACAGTTAATGCGTGACAAATGCTGCCTAAGAAGCTGTCTTTGAGATCATCTGTGGATCTGCTCTTTCAGTCCCGTTATTTTCCCTGTTTTTTTCAGATCTCATGATTAGAGTTCAGCTTGTTCTCTGCGGGGAGTGAAGGATTCCTTTTGGAGAAAGGAAGGTGGTGAGAAATCGGGATCGTAGTCATTTAGTGGCTAAACAGCTTGTATGGATAATCCTGTTTTTAAACTACACAAGGATTCTAGGAGAAGCATAAATTGTAGAAGGTGAAAATATAACCCCCTGCAGAGACGGTGTAGAAAGCAGATGGTTATTTGTTCATTCTCCTCAGACAGATGGGAGAGAAACTTCCATTCATGGGCTTTATTCGTTGCAACTGCTGTCAGGGTCCAACTCCCAAAGTTCTGACCAGGGAAATCTTGGCCCTGTTGGATGACATTTTCTCAAAAATAGTTTTAACTGGAACATTTAATTAAGGCTTTAATCATTTCTGCTAATGCTCAAGTACTCTGTGGTAGTGGTTTAAATGGCCTTTTTATGCCCACCCTAGTCTTTTTCTTCACTTAGTAGGAACCTTTTTCTCTTGATATGTTTTATTTTATTCATCCCACAGATAAAAACGTCCCTGCCCTATGGTACCGGCAGTACTTGGGCCTCCCCGAGCAGCAGAGGTTAAATATTGTGCTCCAGGATTCTCATATCACTACCTGCGCAGAAACATCGAATCCCTCGGCCATTAAATCTAAGGGGGGTGTCAAGAAAAACCATTCAGCCCCGGAGCATTTCTCTTGCAATTGCAACAATGGCAAAATGAAAGCTTGCGTGGTGCATCACTATAGCAACAGATATGTTTTCATGAGCCCGGACTTGTTCTGTAGCATGTGTAGCAAACCCCATGCCCAACGGATCAGCTAGCAAGCTTTTTGATTCCTTCCAGCTATTTAAAACACTTGTTTCCCCCCCCCCCCCTTGCAGCTATGTTGCTGTTATTGATGTCGCTATCTCTTGATCTCCCTTCCAGAGTGTCCACTATAACCTGGAGGTGTCGAAAGAGATGGATCCTCACTTTCATCAGTCATGCCTGCAGCAGCCATTTAGATAATTAACTCTTCGTGCACTTTTTCCACACACACACACACACACACACACACACACATGCACTACACACGACACACACACATTATTAGCGTCAGCAATTAAAGCAATTTTTTTCAGAGATGGTTTTTATTTTGAGAACAGGCAAATCAGCAAATAGGCGTGTCTGGAAGCAAACAGGCGACAGTTGCCCAGGGCCACGGAGAACACACACAATACAGTACACACGCGAACGTGCCACATGATTGGCGTCTGAAAATCTGCTGGTCCCACATCCTGCAGAAAAGGCACTCCTGGATGCATTCACAGCCTGGCCCAAGATTCCTTTTTTGGTTGTTTTTTTTTTTTTTTTGCTAGCTTTATGGTGTTGTGATAATGAAAGTCAGTGTTTTAATTAACTCAGCAGCCGTGTGCTGCGGCGGCAGTAGCAATGCTTCGCTGTTCCTTCCTCAGGCTAACCAGCCTCTGAAACTTGAACACAGTCAGGGTGGTACAGAATTGCCCACTACAATATTCCATTAAAGCGTGGTCATTCCTGTCTCTGTGGCCTCCTGTCAGAGCGGCGTGTACTAGAGAGAATTTTTTACTCATGCAAAAAAAAAAAAAATGCCTGGAAAAAGTGGCTTAGAAAGCCTTGCATCATGCAGTACTCTCTTTTTTCTCTGGGATTGTTTTACTTTTTTATGCCCTGCTGATGCCCACTGTGTGAAATTTGCCATGAGTGATACAGCTGTATATAAAAATGTAGATCAAAAGAGGAGAAAAAGAGAAATAAAGACCTCCTATAAACCCCCAGTTCATTTTTATTTTTCTTCTCTTTGGCAGCTTAATTCAACATTGCTCTGAACTGTTTGG
>CAAE01014646.1:86751-125890 GCA_000180735.1 Tetraodon nigroviridis | reverse complement strand
TGCGATAAGCAGGTGGATTCAGTGCCAGATTTGCTCAATAAGTGGTGACTACCTCAGGGTTCACGTTTATCTGCATGTCAGGTTCTTCGGTTGCCCTGCTTTTTTTTTTTTTTTTCTGCTTGTTTGCCTCTGAACTAATTATCAGAGTAGTGTCTGAACTGATGGACTCTGGGGGTGGCAGATATTGGAAATGGTGGTTCTGGGCTTCACTTGAACCGCTAATGGAAGAGACAAACTGTAGCAAAGTGCTGAATCCTCTCAAACCGGTGGGATTAATTGCACCCAATAATGCCAAGAATCGATCCTAACAGCGCCGCCGTTTGTTTGCATCGCCAGCCGTCGGCTGCATTTGTTCCATTTTATCCTTGAAGGAGCGTCTGTTTCTCATGCTTTCAAACCCTTGAACAAATAAACTCCCACACGACCAATACTGTACACACTCACACCCAACATTTTACTCTTCACGCACACACACACACACAGGAACTGCACTTTCAGTTACTGTATATAGATAATTTTTGCTCCATTGGAAGATGTAAAGAAATATTTCTGTGCTCTCACATTCAGTGGTGCTAAAACATCCCAACTCTTTTGACCTGTTTCAGGACATCGTTTCCTTTTGGGCAAAGTTCATCATATCGGTTTATCGTGTTTCCTCTGCCTCTGCAGCATTTCCCTCTGTTCTTCATGTCGCTTTGCTGTTATTTATCTTTCAATTCTTTTTTTTCTTTTCATCACAACACTAAAAGCTGGAAAGAGAGATCGAGAAATGTAATATTTACCCATTATTGGTCTACTTTCCTGAGCATCTTATGGTTTCTGATGAGTGTGTTTGTGTGTTTTTGCCTGCAAGCCAACATTACCAGGGGAATTAACAGAAAAAAAGCAACTTTGTTATTAATCCCTTTATACTTCTGCTGTTTTTTTTTCTTCTTTTGTTGTGGTTTTAGTTGGAAAGCTGCAGCTAACTTCCCTGTTATTGAAAATGGTATATTATTTCAGTTGTCCTTAAGAGACAGGCGGGATATTTGCAAGTGTGCGTTTGTATTGCTGGACTTTAAATGCAGCCTAAATGAGCATGTACGCTCGGCTAACAGTTCTTTGTGTGTGTGTGTTTTCTCGATTGTACAGGCTTGTAATGTTACAGCGCGCCTGAAGCAGGCAGCATTTGTATAATTCTTAGATTACCAATGGAAAAATTGATCATTATTGCAGATTTGTGGGTGTAGCAGGTGGCTGCGTCAGTTTGTGTGTCTGTGTGTGTGAAATCTGTGCCTTTACCAGGTCAATACAAGTAAACACTGAGACTGGAAATGGAGCTCTTCCTCTGGGGAAGTGTCTGTGGTGGCTGAAATAGCTGGAGGTTTCAAACACGTGACAGAATGCGTCAGCAGAATAATCTTCACACCTGAAGACCTGTGTGACACACACTCTCGCTGCCTTCAATACCCTTTTTTTCTTAAGTCTGTCCTTACCAATTTTAGAAGCACATACAAGCAATTATCTCGTCCTTCCTCACTTTCTTGTTGAAGCTCTGATGCAGCCACAGTCTGTCCATCTGTTACACTCCCTCTTTCTTCACATCTATCTGCAGTTTCATGCGTATTCCCACATGGCTTTGTTAACGCTGCTCTGTCACACAGCCCGACATGGTGCATGCCGCACTGGAGTGACAGATGCTGCTCTTTCGAGTGTGCGCCTCCCTTTTCCCACCTGTCACACAACTTCGTACGTCGCCTAATCACTCTGCCGCCGCGCAGGAATGCTTGCAAGATTCCTGCAACTCACATGAACATGCAAACATTTTGCATCCTGATAGCAAAGATAATGACTGACATCAGCAGCAGTCAGTTAGATATTTTTAAACAACATTAAAAATGGATCATGAGGATATCATCATGGTCGAAGCAGGACAGGTTATCCGATCCTCTTCAAAATAGTTTTTTTTTTCCTTTAGTCCAGGGCAGAGCAGGACTTCACTGGATGTTAGCGGCACCGGGGAGATCATTATTGGCACCGTTTCCCTGGAGCAGTGCTGCACCGAGCAGAAAAAGTGTCACTGCTGATGTGATGTATTTAAGTTTTTATCTGCTGTGACAGTGTCCACAGGTGCGTTGGGTTTTGTTTTCTACGGGCGCCTCAGAGCAAATTTTCCTTTATCACTTTGTGCACACAAGATGCACAATGATGCAGCAGAGGCGTGCTCGCGAAGGAAAAATGTCTGCAATTCTTCTTTATCGCCGATGCTAACTCCATTGTGATTTGTCAGTGACGATTGTTCTGCGGGAATCAGTTGCCAGCCTTTATTACTCTGTAGATTATAACAGTCATAAAGCATACAGCAAATGACAGTCATTTTGGATTTATGAGCATACACGTGCACAGTGGTTTTGCGCATAATTGGGTATAATGCAAAGATTCCAAATTCAATTGTGATGCAGTTTGAAGGTAATGTGGGGGCTGTCATAATGTAAGAAATAAAACCCTCAAAACAGCAACATTACTCATTTAAATAAATATTTTCCTATAAAATAGGAAAAACAAACCAAATGTAATTTATGAAGCAACAAATCATTATTAGTTCCAAATATGTGCCATCTTAACATTTTATCTTTTTTAAGGCTATAAATCAAGTGAGCTGTTTATGAGGTGAGGGTAAGGTAATGGGCTGCTCCCCACACAATCTTAGAAACAACAACAACAAAAAAGTGCTGTTATGAAAGCCTCTGTTTTTAGATGCGTTTGTGTGCCTCTTTTCATGGTCTTCGAAGCGCAGCAGCGTGCCCTCCTCGCCTGAAAAGATTGATTAAGTAAATCGTATATTTATCTGGGGATGCAAATGCACTCTGCAAGCAGTTGTGACTGCTTTGGAGATAAGGTGCCTTTCTCATTTCTTTCTTTTTCTATTTTATGTGGAGGAATTTTCTGCTCTCCTATCCCTCAGCTCTGGTGTGGAGCTCATGCGATAAGAGAATATTACCTGGCGCCAACGTCGCCATTGTTCCAGATGGTCTAACACTTTGTTTCTCCCATTCAGAAATATTTTTTAGATAATGCAAGCTCCTTCTTTTGCAGGATTTGGGTTTATTAAAAGGAGTTAGTTCTGAGGAAAGAGAGGAAAGGTTTTTGCTGACTGAATAAGAGAGCACATCCGTGTTGTTTCGGAGCTTTTAGCTGCTCAGCCCTGGCTCGGCGTATTTGGACAAAATAAATAAGAGAGTCATAAAATGTGCACTGAATAAAATGAATGGGAACTCACCGAAGAGGGCCAGAAAAAGAGATAAAATTGTTAGAGCTGCCATATGAAAAGAATGGGAACTGCTGTTTAGGAAGGCAAAGGACCAGGCCTTCCATCGCACAGGCTCCATCGCATCACTACAATATAAGGAGCTTTAAAAAAAAAAAAAAAAAATCATTTTTAACAGCTTGTGTGCTTCAAGGCTCTTAAAAAACCAAAACTTTCGAAATATGTGTGCTGTTAATAAATCCTGCCTGTGCATGACGGTCTTTACTTGTAGTTTATGCGTCCTTCGTCCCTTTGCTCCACTTACTCACACACACACACACACACAGACAGACACAAACACAAACACACAGAAGCTGGCATTTTTAGTCCTTCTCTCTGTGAGACAGCATGACAGACCCCTGTCATTCTCTCCTCACCGACCACAGGGTTTTATGTGGGGATTCACAAACCTGGTTTGTTATTTATTTATTTCATTTGTTATCAAGGGCTTGGAAAGTATAATGCCTTTGGTAAGACGTACAATACCCTGAAATCCTCTCAGTGATGGATTTTAGTGCTCAGATCCTGTGCTGCTTTGATTTATGATATAATATACAATGATACGCCTCTTGCACGGCGTGCTAGAACCCATAGCCGGTACTGATGTAATCCCTGCCTCAGTCGTGTCTCTCAGGCAAGAACGCCCATCCGTGGAAAAAAGGGAGAACCCTCAAATGCACTTTAGGGGTAATCATACCGAATTAAGCAGCCATTAAGAGGTATGGGATGAGGTGTAATTGCAGGGATATTTGTATTCAGATGAATCAGTTTTGACCACAAGGTCATGATACTGCTGCACCTTCATCAGGAGGAGCCGGTTGAGGGCACACACATTTGTGTGTCACTCAGCCGTACTGTTTCTAACCCCAGGTAACAAATGTGGCTCATTTTGGTGTCGGCCCTGATGGGGGCTTTAATAGCGCCGCTTAGCAGGGCAGCTCCTGTTATTGACTGGGAAAGCTGGAATTAAAAGCAGCAAATTAGCTGCATTGTGTTGACGTCAGGCAGGCGTGATTGGAGTGGGAGGCTGCAACCTTTATGGAAACATGGTTTTAGATTTTACTTTCTGCAGCGGTTTTCTCTTTGAATCGGAGAGATTTCGACCAGGCTCGTTTCTCTGTTTCTAACAGGCCTGCCCACATCATTCCCTCTGAGAGGACAAGGAAGTGATGTCCCGCCACCACCACCGCTTTGAGAGGGACTACCGGGGTCCCTGGGAGCGGAGGGACGTCCGTCCCAGCGGCCTCCACAATGGAGGAGCCAATCACAGCTGTGCCTCTGCCGTTGTCAATGGCAACAACCGTCCAGGGCTCCTTCCCCTCCCGGTCATTCCGTCCCTCCTCCCAACGCCAGTCACAGTTGCCGTGACAACGTCAAGCAGCGACATAGCGGTCAAGCGAGGCATCACTGCAGCAGGATCGGTGGCGTCCGCGTCGGCCAAGGTAAGGACGCCGCTCCATCACGGCACCGGCAACATTAGTGGAAAGTATTTCACTTCCCTCTTTGTGTTTCTGTGGCAACTGTGTGACCCCAACACTCCCCGATTAAACATTAGCGTTCCAGCTCTCTCTCCCAACGTTCTGGCGCCATCTTTCCCCTTCTGCAAAGATTTCTGGTCCGTTCCACTTCCCGGCAGGGCTGTCCTCATGGTTCAGCTGTCAGCACTCATCCACTCTGTCTCTCTCTCTCTCTCTCTCTGTCTCTGTCTCTCTCTCTGCTGCCTCCTGCCACCTTCACCCCCTCACTGCGGTTCTCTCTTCCACGGCCCACTCTTGCCAGAACCACTTTCCTTCCATCTCCATTTTCTCCCTTTGCCAAACAGCAGGAGTTCACCTTCTTTGCCTCTGCACTGATTTTTTTTTTTTTCCTTCATGGTGAAAATAACCTTTGACATTGGTTTCATCAGTTGATGAGCTCAAAAACAAAAAAATTGTGTTTTTAACACTGCAATTCTGACGCTAAATAAGCGAATTTAAACATGTGAATGTCCTCATTCAAAGTTTTCCCATAAGACTAGAAATTGTTTCCTTCTCTTCGCTTGTTCTTTTAGTTTCATCCTCATATTGCAGCACACGCTTTTGTGGGAGAGCCTTATATGTTGCTGGTAGCCTCGTGCAATGTCTACGTACCTGGCTTTTGAACTTTGCTGTATTCATTTTTCCTGCTCGGTGGACAAAGCAGACTTTCATGTCAGGAGCCTCTCTGAATTTTTTCGAAATACCTCCTTTCAATTTGTATGGTAAAATCTGTAGATGCAGGACCGACTGCGCAGACATTGTTTACTTCTGTGTTCCAGAGCACAGTTTTAATGCAAAGCCGCCCCTACCCCAGAGGCACTGAAGGACTCAGGAGCTCAGCGCTGATTTTCTGCTTTTGCTTTCCTGAAATATTTTTTATTTTTTATTACCCAGCTCCCTTGATGAGATGTAATATTAATCATACACAGCGGAATTCTGATTTTTCTCATACACTTTGGAATATTTGTATTTTCTATTAAAGCATACACAAAACCATGCACTTTCATTCTGCAGCTCTTTCATAGTCGGCTTTGTTGTCCAGGGCTTTGTTAGCATTCGAGTTCAACATTCCTGGCTCGCTCTGCTTCCATGGGTAACAGCCATCCTCACTCACAGATCATTTGCTTTAATTTTGATCCGTCCGGCTCTTTTAGGTTTTGCGCTCAGTGATTTGGCCAGTAAGTGCATGTCATCAGATGCCACGCTGAATACGCTGGCCGCAGACACGGTAAATCTGCTTTGGCACCGTGTCCGAGCCTTTTTGTGTGGATGAATAATTACATACATCCTAACAAAATCTTGCCAACTCCCAGTGTGGCCATTGTCATCATTCGATGGCTGCCAGGAGAATTAAGTGCATTGTCTAGCCCGTGAATGTTTGGAAATGTGCCGTATTGCGATGAAGGACTGTGCGGTTGCAGCGGGTAGTCGCAGTCCTTTCTGAAATCTTTACCTTCTTACCTTAGCAACTTTGCCTTGGTGTTGCAAGGTTGCAGACATCAGAACACCTTGGGCTTTTGGTTTAACTGTGGCATAGGAAGCACACGGACCTCTGAGAGGCTCACCTGTACCGTAGGTGCCCATCTTCCTGTCTCCCAACCCCGACTCGCTCTCTGTTCCTGTCATCTTTGATCAAAACTGTCAGAGGTCACAGGGAAGGTGATGGACGGATGCGTCTCTGTCTCTACGGTCCCGGTGTCTCTGCTCTGTCCGCAGCTCCACTAAAAAGCTGACAGGCCGTTATTGATTTCCACTGTTCAGGGAGTCTTTATACACTTGGCGGCCCAAGTGGAGACACAGTCCAGCATTTTGAGACATTTTTAAGAATCCGTACCCACCCTACTCAGAGAATTCCATAATAAAAAAAGAAATGAGGGCTAATAATAGATTGTTTACTTTAAAGCCAAGTGTATTTGTTAGTTCATTTAACTGTAGTTGTCTTAAGCAATTAGGCTATGCTGGTCTGATGATGCTGTGTGTCAGAATAATGTTTTTCTGCGTGTAGAACAAAAACGGCCGCGTTGGCCATCCTGGTGTGGAGCTAACCATGTGGAACAGGGGGCCACAGCTAATTTAGAGCTTCTCTCTGCTATCGTCTGCTGAGTATTAATTCTGTCAATGCAATTTTCTGCTGTTGTCACGGGTGTGTAACCACCACGCACATTAAATGCTCATTGTTATTAACCCAAACCGTTTTGTCTCATACTGAAAAACAGAATGTCTAATTTCATCTACCGCTCCAGGTTCACTTTCATTCCAGCTCCAGTATTCCTCAGGTTTCTCTTTCTAGATTTACCATGACAAGAAATACTAAACTCTTTGTTTTAAAGCTTTTCAGCCACATCACAAAGTAAAAAAGGAAATTGTGAATATAGTAAATGTATAAAAATAAACACGTTGAAAAAGCTACGAAGTAGGAATCTGTCAGCAGCACTCTCAGCACCTTTGAATTTATGCTGCTGAGAGGAAAAGATATAAAAGATCTTTAAGAATGAAACTAATGTCGAAAATAAGGCATTCTAAAGTTTTCTCTTCTAACAGGGCAACGCTCTGACCACAGCTTTAAAGTGGGTTCAGTTCTGACCCGAACTTCAGGAAGAACCTGTGAACTTCACTGAAGACACATTCCTGTTGCAAAAACAAATGAGCTGCACTGATTCTGTCAAAAAGAAAGTCTTGGCCTCACATTGCACTTTATAAAATGCTTTTTTTTAAAAAAGCAGATTACTAGCCAATAGCCTGCAATTAAAACAAGTGTAAAAATTTTACTTCGTGTGCCAGCTTTAGTTATTTTAGATAATGTGAAATAATCTTGCTGACGGGTTCTGACTGAAATACCTGCCGCTGGCGCTGCATTAGAGCAGCTTTTCTCTTGGCAGGACCAAATGAAGCATTGTGCTTTGCTGAGCGCGTCTTGAGAGAACTCTCATTCCCCTCCACATTCCACTCCACATTCTTTTACAGTAAGTGCCTAATCCATTACCCACTTGCTACAAAGTTGTTGAAGCTAAAGCATCTCCAGTTTTCTCATTATATAAAAATATGACATGAAATTAAAGTTTGAAGTTTTTTAAACAAAAGGATCAAATGTGAATGATTAACAAAGTTCTGAGTTTATTAGCAGCGATCAGTTGTGCTCATCTTGAGCGCCAGGTCAGCTGACCGCTAGATTGAAGTGGACCCCTGACTGTGACAAACAGAACAGGGTGTCCAGAGATCAGCGGGTGTCAAAGCCTCACTTTAGGAATTAATTCCTCAATTAGGAATTAAAAAAAAAAAAAAAAGCCTAAAAAAAGCAGGCCTAGTGTCAGAGAGGCTGTCTGTTATTCAAACAGTGTGAATAGGTGCACTGTTCATGGAAAAAAAAGGGCAAACAAATTATAACTAATTATACTTTTTGTTGGATCTGACTGTAAAAACAATGTGCACTATTTTTGAACAGTTTTAAATCTGCATAAAGTGAGCTTTTTTTTTCTGGCAAAAATTTGCAAATGCCAAGCAAGTTTTTAAATCCAAGGCGGAGCTGCAGTGGTGATTGTGGTGTTGGAATGAGCAGCAGAAGGAAGAAAGGCACTTGTTTATCAAAAAAGTGCAATTTCTTTTACTTGGGGAGGACAAAATTTCACATCTTCAAAGCACACAGCTTCACCATGGAAGCCTAAAGAAAACTGTGCTACCTTATGAGGAGAGACAAGAACACAGCTGGAAGAAAAATGATTGCTGCACAGCCTGAATGAGAGTCATTCTGCCTGACTCTTGTTGCTCCAGCTCTCTGCACAGGCGAGAGCCAAAGACATTTGTGTTCTCAGGCTGTCCACATGTCCAAGATGCTTCATCTCCACAGACATTTCAGATGTTCTCACCTGCTGTAAATGCAGAATCTGCAAGATGGGAAAAAAAAAGAAAAAGAAAAAATCAAGTTCCGGATAAAAGTAATTATAATTTGGCTTGAATTTCAGTGCGACCTTGTCTGGAATGATTCTTGGCTTAGATTCATTTTTTCAGATTTTATTTTTATCACCCATTTGCAGTGTTCAGCCGAGTACAAGTTTTTGGCTGTAGTTGAGTTCTGCCTCTCGTTAACTGATGTAATGCGTCTAAGCAGTTATGCATTTTTAAAAAGCCAGACTCAGAGGTCTGATTCACGTTCGGTTCTTTGCACAAGCAGCAGCGAGGCACTCGTCAGAACCTGTTTTGGTGCTCCAGGTCAGCGTCGCTGGGATGTTCTATCGCTGGATGTTCTAACGACGGCGCTAATTGGTCACACCAAACGCTGCCCTCACGTATGAGACAAGGCAGCATTATAAGCGCGGCTCGGCTGTGGCTCCGCTGATTAGACGTTCCCCCGCCGCAAAAACAGGTTTTCCGTTCCTGTAACAACACTGTGAGTCGACTGCGTCTAAGAATACATTCATAGCTCGCCTAGAAGGCAGCGACTGATTTGAATCGGCCTGACAGTTTCTAAACTAAGCCTCGTCATTTTCCTACCCTGATAGTTTGCTTTCCATCCAGCCAAGAATTTATTCTTTCTAATCTTTACTTCCACAAACACAAACATGGTTCTAATGTTTGTGGACAAACAAATCTGCTGTCAAGGGTCTTTAACTGAGTGATTAGAAAATGGTGGACTCAAAGGGGATTTAGCACTTTTTTTTGATGGCGTGGAAACTTTTGAATGCTAGGGGGAAGCAGCGATTGTTTGCGAGTGCAAACGGAAGGTCTGATGTTTCTGCACCACGTGGGCAGAATTAGTGCTCTTCTCTTGGATCAGACGCGACGGTGCTGCGGAAGAGTTGCAGACACCTCAGGCACAACGGCTGTCAAGCTGTCAGAGAAAACACCCCCTAAAAAAAAAAATAAATAAAAAAGCCGAAATCAGATGGTTGAAAAACGAGGTCCTGAATCTGATAACGGATTTATCAGAAAGCCCACGCCTTAATCAAACAGCCGCCGCACTCGTCTGACAGAAAAAGACACACTGACAGCAGTTTTCTTATTAAAAAAGAAAATAATTAATATGAATGGAAATGCCTGGCAGATGTAGAATGATAACAGAACAGGTGAGAGATCAGGGGAAGGCGATTATCTGTTGCTGTCATATAGATCCCACAGCGACAGAATGTTCTGCTCTTTTCTGACAACCTCCAGTCTCCAGCAGCTCCCCTGCATCTGTGCCTCTGTCTATATGGTTTCCAGCTGACCTTTAGTATCACTGAGGTAACGCTGCATTTATCCATCCGTGACAAAGCCGGACGCTCTGTCAGAGCCCAATTTTAATCCCCCTAAAGAACCGACATAGACAAACAAAAAAAAAGGGAGGTCATTGTTCAGAAAAATCGCTGAGATCAAATCTTTTAAGGTCCCATGTTTGTTGTGGGTCCACACTGGATGGAGGCTTTACAAAGAGAAGATGTGTGTGTGTGTGTGTGTGCGTGTGTGTGCGCGCGCGCGCCTGGCAACACTCCGGCTGTCTTGGACGTCTGGCTCCAACCTGACGGCCTCATGTTTGATCTAATAAGCAGTCATTTGATATCAGATTCCGATCCTGTATTTCTGCTGCGTGAAAGATGAGCCGCAACCTTTTCTCTCTTCGTGTCACACTGGCTGCGCATTGCCAGGCGTGCGGCAATGAGGAGCATTTTGTCACCTAATCCTGCACATGTGCCCTCAGAACTCTACGGAGATCTTTGTCTCACTCCTCTTCGACCGAGCGTTGGACCTCAGGGAGACAAAGATGTTTACAAAATGGCTGTGAGCCTTAGACGCTGTTGTTTTTCCCTTCTGTCCGCTGTCTTCTGGGCTCTGACACAGGTTTGCCTAATTGCCCATTCAGCGATGACAGAAGCTCCTTTCCCACATTATCGCCTCCCTCCATCCCTCCATCCCTCCATCCCTCTGTCTCATTCATGAACTAATTTCTTCTCCTCAGACCACCAGCCCTGGTGCCACCTAAACCTTTGTCTTTGCTGAGGGATGGACCCTCAGTCCTGTATTGGTGTTTGCCTGAGTCGGCGTCAACTTGTGTGAAATTAGATTGCTGATCCGCTGGCACTGAGTGAAAGAGATGTAATATAGGATAGAGGGATGTTCCAGAGGTGAAGCCGGCGGTTACGGGACGCCGGCAGATCACAGAGGTTGCTGGATGCCTCGTCTTCATCTCTGAGGCTGAAAACGCTCAAGAAATCTCTTGACAACTTAAAAGACGACGATGCCCAACGCAGGCAGAAACATGCAGCGCTGCGGTCGAGCGTTGCGCTCGGCCTGCACCTCATGATGTCGGATTTGCTCTATTCCCTTGAGTGTCAGAGGGTTTTTGTCCTGGGGTGATTGAAAGTGGCCGTCCTCTCTGGTTTTCTAGGATTTCTATGATTAACGCCAGACCAAATCTGTCTAATTTCTGCTTCCCAAAGCAGACGAGCCCCTCCTAGCCTGTCAATTCAGACACTGGCAAAATTCTCATTTTACCACTTAAGGTCTTTAATAAATGGTTACATTGAAGCAAAAAAACCCTCTGCAATACAGATAGTTTTTTTGGTTTTTTTTCCCACACAGACACCGCCACGCGATAACGGGCGCGGGCTTCGCTGTGAAGAAAATCATGGCAGGTATTAGCGGGGCCAGTCGTCTAATTGGCTGAGCTGACCGCTGGTGTCACTCTGCTCACCATCAGGGGTCAAGATTGCGCATAACGGAAAAAACTGAAGCTAAATGATTCATTGGGGTGTGAGCGTGCAGTTTTCACAGCTCAGCTTGTGACACATGCAAATATGGCACCAGACTCGGAGGCTCCTCACCGGCCCGTTTCTCATCCTGCAGTATCTTGTAATATGACAGGGTGGGGTGGTTGTTGCCGTGCTGCTGCGGCACACAGTCCATATAAAAAAGGCTTTCTTCCACAAATGTATCGAACCAGCTGCTGCCATTCCTTTCATCTTCCATAAGTGAATCAATACAGTAGCAGATCCTCCCCCTTGCCCTTCGAAGACTTTGGCTTCATACCCATATTCTGTTTTGCAGCGTTATATGAAACACGCTCGGCCTTGCTCATTTGATTTTATTAGGTTTCCCTGCGACGACGTGAAAAAATGATCCGCCAGCGTCTCTTCCCTTCCTCTTCAGCCGCCTCTTTGTCTGTCCTGCTCCACAATTGCCGAATAAAGAGCGGTGGCATTTGGAAACGTCCGCACGTGTAGGGGGTTGACATTCAAACTGCCGCCACCTTAAGGTTAACTCCAAACGAAGGGTGATGGTGAATGCAGGCTTTTAAAGCATGAGTCATGTCACACGAAATATCAGAAATAAGGGGGGCGACAGACAGAGTAGCGTTCAAGACGCACCAGTAAACAGTCCATCTATCTCCAGCATGTCTGGCGCTTCTCACACTGCTGGTATCCAAATCACCATCAGTTGCATGCTGTAAAATAGCAATTAAGAATTGAGAGCATGTGTTGGTTAAAAATACTTTTTATTTTAAGTGCAACTTCAACCTAAGTAAAACTCAGGCATTTATTCTTTGTTGGTGCTAAAAGGTGGACAAAAAGTTGCACTTTGTCCGACTTTGAACTGACAGTTCCGAGTTCTTCCCAACACTTGTGAAATAGTTGTGTGGTTTAAGGTAGAATATGAGAGGTGTAGAGGAGAAGCCACTCACGTGTTTTATCTTCCGCGGGCATACGTTCAGGCGCCAGGAAATTCTCGAATGAACGTGGGGATTTTGTCACAAAGGTTTTATAAGCAAGTTGATAAATAAAGTTCTGCCTGCCTGGTTGATGGCACGGTTGCTGCTCTTGGCAACCTCGCCCTCACTTCTCCCAATTTACAACTAGTGCGTGCCTGTGCAGTAAGTCCCGCTGTTGAGCTCAGTGTTAATAAAATCAGCAGTCAGATACCAGCATTTGCTGCAGCTTGAAATCTTTCCTAATGAACGACACACGCTCCTGTGTCTGTGCAGCCACCAAATTAGGAATCACCAACAAAGGCCACACAGCTTGTGTTGCTTTGTTATTTTGCTCTAATAACAGCTCTGCCAACTACACTGCAACTGTAATCAGATTAAATACTTCTGGGAAATAACAGTTGATAATGTTTGAAGAGGAGGATAATATCCCTGTTCAAATTAGGCCGCAAACTGGAACGAATAAATTGTCTGTACAACATGATATTTTTACTCAGTCTAGAGGCAAACAGTTAGGAAATAATTAAAAGCAATTGAATTATTATTGATAAATTTGTCTAATCTGGATGGTTTGTGTATCAGTTAGGAATGTGCGGTAATCTGTAACAGATATGTGAGTTTATAGTTTAGTGGTACGGTGCTACTGGATGCACGGCAAGTTAGGCAACACTTACTTGGCGATTCTAATTTGTGCTGACATTAGCCACAAAGTTATTTTCTTCAAACTGGAAGAACTGCTGCACCTCTCTATAATCAATCATTGCCAGTGGTGCAGCTTTATTAAATCAGTAATTACTTTATAATTGCATAGCGCGCAAGTGGCATGCTCCTTTACATACTGCGGTGATTATGTCCTAAATTGCTACACAGGTGAGCGAGCCATTTTGCATTATCATCACAGCATCTGTGCTGGAGTGTGTGCGTTTCGCCACCTTTTGTCCTCAGTGCACGGCCTTGTTGTTGCACTGGGCTTGATTTAATGTTGCCATTCTAGGCTACCAGGCAGCAGTGATCAGGTCTTTATACTGCCTAGTTAGGGGGTTGGAACTAAACTAATTACTCCATAATGCCTCACTATTAAACACCATTGTAGCATCAAGCATTCAGGTTAGCAGGCCAGTACCAGAAAAGTCTGCAGAAAAGATGAAACACAAGTTAGATTGATTAATGTTTAACACACCACCTATCCCCTCATTTTTAACCACTCAATCTAATACTTTACTCTGTGGTTTGAAACTAGTTTGGGGTTTTTCTCTACTGCATAACAGAAAAGAGGAGAATCTAAGGTGGTTGTTGCATTGCTGCTAGCTTTCCTTTCTGTTATGACCGCCCCTGATGGTGTGATCCGTCATTGAGAGCTAGAGTGAACCCTAAATACGAAATGTCAACTCAGTTTCAAATATATTTTCATTTGGTCCCTTGTCTCCACGTGCGGCCCTGACTTTAAGGCTGTTTTTCTTCTAGTTGGAAAGTCTCCAGCTGTCACCTTAATTAGAAAGCTGATTTTGGGCAACTGCTTTTACTGTCCTGCCACATCTTGAATGTCCCCTGTCGTAGGTCCCAACAGTGTATAAAGAGAAGGCTCTTTCAAGGTCAGATTGAAATTGGAGCCAATTCATCATGAGGCATTATGGGAAGTGCCGTGCCTGTGAGATGGCAATAAATATTGTCAAACACAGGCGCACGCGGTGTGCACTGCTCGCATGTGTTATTTTTAGGATCAGGATTTAGTGCCGGTTTTCTTTCTTTTTATGGAGCTGTTAAGGGGTTCACAGTTGCAGATCAGGACCTCCGCAATCATCTCATTACTGGATTTGTGCTGCTTTTGTGTTTCTGTCAATGTTGACATTGCAAATATCCAAGCAGAAGGTATGTACATACGCTAAATGCTGCATTGCATGAATGTATTGAGAATTGATTATTACTTTACAGCAAATACTCCTGCCTTACCTATTTATTTTTAATCTTTAGAATCTATTGATCTCTCAAACTGTCGATCAAGCCATGTGAGACTCCACTTGAACCGAAAGCACGACTTGATTTTTGCATCAGCGTTTATTCTGGGATGCTGCAGACGCGTTTGCAGAGTTGTAGTCAGCCGTGAAGAGTATTGTTTCCTGAAAGGCAGTCAAGACTGCGTCACTTTAAATCTCGCAGAGTCCACGACAGTTGAGCTGAAGCTTTGTGAACCCAGAATGAAGATGATTGGATCTGAGGCCGATTGTGGAGTTGCTGCACGATTGTCTTTGTAAATCATGATGTGTTTACTCTGTGAGGTTTGAATGCTTGTCCCAAGAATTCTCAAGAAAAAAGAAAAGGGCCTTGTGCGTCTCTCTTTATTCCCTTGCAGAACAATTAACATATAAGTAACAAGGTGGCAAAAATTTGTAATTGCACTTAATTGCATGCAATATTTTGAATGAGTGCGACTAAACTCTGCCACCAGACATGATAAAATATTTTCTGTTAGTAATTTAAAATAAACAACTGTAATAATGATTTCATTGTAAATATGGGTTTGACCTAATTTAGACAGCAATTTGTTAAAATTCTTTTTAGGTGCTCTCATTGTTCCAAAATTTGCTTCTTTTGTGGGTAGATGATGAAATGATGAAAACAAAAATAGGTAAAGTGCCTAAATCAAGTGTCAGCATCAGTTTTAGGCTTGAAAAGAAGCCCCTGACACTGAGGATAAAATAAAAACATTATATAAATAAAAACCTATCGGGTTTGTGATTCCTGCCTTTTAGGACAGCTTTAGGTTGTATTCTGACATTTTGAAATGGTTTGATTTAGTAATCTGAGCTGCGCTTGTTTACCTCCATGCATGATGTTCTGTCAGCCGTGCCCGGCGTTCTCTTTTTTCCCCTGTTAACATGCCCCTCAAAGATCTGGCTTGAGCTTTCCTTGTCAAATAAAAAAAGGCAGGTTTTTGTGTCTTCCAGCTGAAGGCACCTGCTTAAAATGAATGTGGTCAAAGAAAAGGAAACATTAATATTTATTAGGTGCAAAGACAAGGAGAAGAAGGAATTTAATGGTTGCTCTCTTTCAGATCCTTTAAATTCGTATTGAGCAAGGATGTGGCCAGAAATCTCTCAGTGTGTGACCTGCATATTTTCCTGGCAAATGAGACATGTAAAATGATGTGCCCAGGGGAAAATGGGTCTTTTCACACTAGTACACACTGTCTCCATGGTAATCACAGATGAACCAGGGTGGAAGGCTTGTGGGATCCTAGAATTAGAGGACTCAGTTTATTTACCATTTCAGAGCGAGTTTCAGTGTAGCCGAAATGTTGGATCTTTCGCAGCTCACGACACAGATCGTTTTTTTTTACTTTTTTTTTAGTTTGCAAAGACACACTAATTTATAATTCATGGAGATGCTTTGCTGTGGATGTTTTGTGAGCTCCTCCTCAGCGATGGTGCACGGCACAGAAAATAAGTCAATAGAGGAATGGAGGGCCCACTTTGATCAGAAACAAAAAGCTGGGGCGTGATTAATTCCAGGCCGTGTCTCCTGGCTTTTTCACCCTTGACTGATTCATCAGACTTGTGTTACAAAAAAGAACATTGTTTTTAATCACGGTCATAATCCGCGATCAGTACCGAAGTGGGATTTGTCTCTAAACCCGGTGGTTACCGTCACTTTCTAGCGTGTAGGTGGAGCAGGAAAACTTGGCGAGTGTTCCCCTTGTGGTTTTTGTCATCCAGTTCTCCTCATTTCTGATTTTAAACTGGGGTAAAAAATAAAAACAAAACTGAAACCCACATTTACACCCATTGATTAGGTGCTGCTTGCTGCTGTTCACATCTTCATTCACATGTTTAGCATGCAGGAATACGGCACCTGTGGGTGCTTGTACTTTGATATTTGCAGGCTGAAGAAGCCAGAATGACCACTTCATCCCCTGAGCCAACACCACTGATCACCACAGGAGTGAGACCGCAATCGGTCAGGGTGCTGCTAAATTACACAGCTTGGCATTTACTTTTAAAGACTGCAACTTTGACCCATTTGGCATTTGTTCGCTTTGTTGCCTTTGATAATTGTTCTCATCGTGCTTTCGGAAGCAGAGACTTCTGGTCGACTACACTACAGCAACTCTTAGATCAAGTTTTTCTCCCAGTGGTTGCCACAGTTAAAGTTTCTGTATTTTACTGCAAACATGTTGCGATTTGTCAGCAGTGGGCATTCAAGCCCTCTCGTCTTTCTGCCAGAGCAATGTTGCTGCTGACATTGAAGAGATTGTGGATCAATGAAAGATGGTGGATGGGGTGTCGGTGGTGGTGGGAGGTGTCCCTTTGTTTCTGCACTCAAATATACGGCCTCATTTCATCGGCTTAACGACCTCATTTAAATGAGCCTAATGACTCTCGCTAATGTCCGGGCATGGGCAGAAGATTGCGCCTGTTCTCGGAAGCGGTGTCCTCTGCTTGCACGTTGTGTATCTCCATTAATAGGCCTACTCTCTACGGAAAACACAACCTGTTTATCGTCTTTTCTCATTACTTAAAATGAGTAATCGTGGCTGCCTTGATGTGTTTACGAGATGCTATTTTAGAGCACAACTCATTTCACAGTGTCGTTTATTAAATAAATAGCTCAGCAAAAGGTGTAGTAATAACTTAATGTCAAAAACAAAGTTTCCTACATCCGTGTTATCGTTCTGAATGTGCTCACTCCTTTTGTTTTACGGCTTTGCCGCTGTTTCGCTTCTGACAGCTGAACTGAGTGCTGAAAAGGTCACTGAAATGCTAATGCCAAAATATAATTTCAAGTCAGCTCGTCACATTTCCGGGCAAAGACGCTGCAAAAGGGAAATGTTGAATCTCCCCATCCAGAAATATTATCACGCTCGGTCGCGCCAATGATACCCCTGTGTCACAGCTCATGAGATTCGCTCAATCTGTAGTCATAGCTTCCATTAAAGATCAGAATGTTAAGCCTGCACTCGGTCATGGATCAATTTAAATAAAGGACTGCACTTGGCGTCAACACAGATCAATATGTGGACGCGCCTACTTATGTGGTTATAACCACCAAAGCAGGCCCATTATGTGAAGTGCTTATGTCAAAGACAGATGTCAAAGCACACACGGATGGAAATGTGGCAGAAAATCAATGGGCTCTGATAGCCACGGAAACCTGACAGCTCAATAAGCTGGGGACGGGAGGCGTATCCTCTTATACCTCTGGGTGCTTCCTTCCAACAGAACTGTATCACATACAAGGGACCTAACAGCTCCACTCTGCAGACTGTTCAGGGTCCAAGCTCATGTCAACAAGTGCACAGGGAGCTGGTTGTGCAGGGTTGTGTGAGGGAAATGGGCCTCTGTACACAGCACAGGTAATTCCGTTGCCAGCAGAGGCGTCTTTAAAGCCCATCTCCTGTGGCATCATTAACTCATTCAGTAGCATTAAAGGGCCCGCGCACACTCGGGGGGGTCAGACGGACGAACCTCTTCGCACACGATGCAGTTGCTCATTTCCTGAAATGCTTGAACTACCAGGAAGAGGAAATGCTCCAGAAATACCATGCAGAAGGAACATTTAATATTCTCTGTTTTTTCATTATATTAGATGGAGAGCTTAGTGTGTGTTCTTTCATAAGGAGGAGGACAGAGACGGAGAAAACGCCTCAGGAATTCAGCCGCGTTTCAGTCCTCATCAGCATTCCAGTTTTATATTTGGCGACAGGAGCAGTTTTAGTAGCATGACTCATCTGTGCAAGTGATTAATCAGCTAACTCATAAATATTAACATTATCTGTTGGTGTTTATGAAGCAAAAACACATTATCCGCTTTGCTAACAACCAAAATAAATACCAAAGGGAATGAGTATTAGCCTTTAAAATAAAATAACTTGTTTTTGAAGTTTTTGTCTCAGCACTAACAAAGATCCAAAACGGATTCCTGTAACTCTGCCCATTTCATTGGCATGGAAACTAATTAAAAGGACACATAATGCTATTCTCAGGAGTTAAAGTGGTAAAAGTGGGGCAGGACAAACCCATGCCAGCCAATGAGATGTGAGGGTTTTCTTCTTGAAGCATGCCTGCAGTGGGCCTTCTTTTGTTAAAACAAGGTAAAGCCGATTTTCCTTTGTGAGTTGCATAGAAAGGCACATAAATATATAAATAAATAAAATGAAAAAAAAAAAAAATAGACCCAGTTGCTCTCTTACAGTTGAATTGAAAAAGCCTTTACATGTTAAAAAACTGGTTATTCATGCCAAGGTCTGTTTATCAACCCATGACAGTGTGCTTCATGGCTGTTCCTGTTTCTCTAGGAGACCTGGCTCTAATGAGCCCAGCATGTCCTTCCAGTGTGTATCTTACCCCGGGCAGTGTGCTGTGAGGACGTGTGCACCCCCGCCCGCTACCCTTTCATGAACACAGAGCTGCACTGACCACTTCTTCTTGTAGGATAAACCCATCTTTCAGACTTTCTGCAACCCAGAAACAAAAAAAACCAAAAAACTTGAAAGGTCAGGTCATTTCCACAGGTTTTATATACGTGGGTTTGTCCTTTTAGTCAGCTTGGTCACTTAAAATAATGCTTTATGCTGGGAAAAGAAACCAGAAAAAAACCCACATAAACACAATTTTATGTTCATCTGCGAAAAATTCAATTTACTGCATATGTTTTAGACAAAGTTTCGCTTTGTTGGAAAGCACAAGACAACAACATAGAACATGTTGTGACTGGAGTAGACACCTGCTCATGCAAAAATAAAAAGAAACACATATCTGTTTTCAGAATGCGTTTCTCTAAAGCTGGAATGCCGAATAATGCCATAGCTTTTTAAATGTTAAGCAGGGAATTAACATAATTGGAAAAAACGTAAGTGCCAGTACAGCAGCCCAGTAATTATACACCTCAGCGGAGTCGTGACGGCTTTGATTTGACAGCGTTGTACAGCCGGCCATGCCGTACCTCACTTATTACAGTTATTTTTAGGAGCAGCAGTGAAATCTGATAGTGCTTCCCAGACAACTGGTAGGTTTCGGTGTCCACAGTTGTGGTGTGCTCTTGTCATGCTGCGATACTACATCATTAATTAAGAACATTCAAAGCAAGTACTGGCCTTTGCCCGAACCTGTTTTTTTTCCATTTAATTACTTGCACTTATACTCTGATTAGAGTTTTTATCCTCCTGATGAGGTTATATCGTAATATGCTTCAGTATCTCAGCAGTAAAATCCCATGGAGGGGAAATTATTACCAGTATATAGTTTGTTTTTATTCTATCTGGTCCATAAATAAGCTATTTCAGAAATTTTGAAAGAGCACGGGTGGCTGTTGGCCAGAAACAGACAGTTTTTGTTCCTTGTGGTCCTTCTCGACACCTTCCTTGTTTCCTAAATCTTTGGCAGTGCCCAGGGAACATCAACACCTGGCTCTAGGAGAAAACTTCCATCTTGACTGCTGTTTTATTAGGTTACATCATATAATTATCACTATTTCAAATACACCTAATGAATACAGCTTTAAATGCAAAGGAGCCGACCGACTATTGATACTATCACTTCTCATTAGTCTACGGATACAAACCAAGCTGAACACACTACATGTTATGCATTTTGTTTTTGATTTTTGTAGCTGGTATGAGAGACTCCTGATATGCCGTGGAGATATGCAGGTATATTTCTGCAAAGATTGGCTAGCAGAGAACACAACATGTCCACGTGTTTCCTAGATGAAATATAAATTGTTTCCTGGAAGGAGGTTAACGTGTCCTTGAACAGTTGGAACGAAAGCATGATTCTGAACATATAAACAGAAACAGAACATTCAATTCTGCCAGGAATACTGCGGCTTCTGGATGAAGCTATATTTTTGTTTGCGACATAATAACGCTTCTTTCTTAAAATTAGTATCAGGCAAAATGAGGGCTTCCACTTGCATCTTGACCGACATATTGTTATTACTTTTTATGTAATTAAAATTAGGTGTTTAAAGTTGGTGGAGGAGGTCTGATCGCTTCCACATATGTTTTCAATTTTGTTTCAGCTGAGAGAAGACAGCTGCAGCGACAAAATATGCTGCAGTCAGTGATGCGAGTTAACAAATGAGGGAAAAAAAACACGATCAAGACTTAATCTTTTGCTATTTGCATACGTTGCACTTTATCCTTTATTTATATCTCTGCATGATAAAGATCGCAATTTCACCCTGTGCAAACACAAATGGGTTTTACCATACAACACTTTTTGGACAAAGAAATACTCATAGTCGAGCATTTGTCATGTCCTTTTCTCAATTTTCAAACATTGACACCGGTACATGCTCATCCCAGGGTCTCCGAGGCGGCTGCTGTGACAGGTAGTGGATATTTTGTTCCCCAAACACTCAACCACATATCAGGCAGGGTCATGGCCCGTTGAAGACCCATGTCAGGCGCTGTTCTGGCCAGTGCCAGTGCAGACGACACAGCGCCCGACATGCTCCTCAGGGAGGTGTTACCATGACACAAGTAAGCCTCCACAGCACTGGTGTCTGAGCACCAGTTGTCTTTTAGCAGCATCACTTACACTGAGGAAAACATGGGGAAAAAAAGGCAGCCGGGCTGGGTTTTGAAGGGTTTGAAGCACCACCTCAGAACTCTCATGGGATATTAGGTGGGGTTACTAGCCTTGCTTTTCCACTCAAGCTTGTCTTCCTTTTTCTTTTGATCACGCTTATCTATTCCTGGATGTAAGCACACAGTCATGACCAGGCAGCCAATGGTAGGATTATATTTCTCTTAAAGACAGTCATCTCTGCAAGGGTAAGAGCAATTAAAGTCTTTCTCGTTAGAAACTAATATTGGACGGTCAAATATAAATGTCTCATCAGACTCTAGCCATTGTCCTCAGCACAACTGGTTTTATGTTCCATTTCCATTTCAAAAGCACATTTTTAAGTGCACTTCTGTGGATAATTTTTGGGGAAGAAAAAAAAACCCAATCACATCTGCCTTTCTGTTGCGCAGCCGACGGGCTGAAAGCGCCCTGCTGCTCAGCATTTGGGAGCACAATGAACATTTTTAAGATGGATACCAAAATATGGCACAGCCGCCCCTTTGTTTACTGCTGTGTTCTAGTCGAACAGATTGGACACGGCTGCCCTCTGGTTAGGCTCCTGTGTTCAGCGCCATTATGGTAGAAGCCCAGAACAAATGGACTGCATATTTAGGTGTCACCACATTGTTAGGGAAAAGAGATATGAGAAAAGGGGGAAAAGTCTTATTCCCTTCTGTCTATCTATATATTTACTATATATAAAATAAAAACAGTGTCTCAGTTAATGATACAAGGTGTGATGGATAGCTTCTCAATTGTTACTCCTTTATTTACTGTCACTATTTGTTCTCTTTTTCCAACAGAAAGACATTATTTCCTTCTCTCTCTCTACATTTCAGCTTAATTTGCCACATCTGTCCATGTGAGGGAAGAGAAAGCCATTCTGTCGAATTCCATTTCCCTCGCTCACACAGGGTCTTTTATTTTTTTTTATTTGGTCATAGTGGGATAGTGATATTAATTTATTAGCGTATATGATATAACAACTGTTGTGATTTACATTTTAAATCGAATTAAAGCTTCTCCCCATTGATGATGTCCTATTCTATTGATGATGTTCAAACTAGGTGCAGCTCACCATTGCAGCTGCACACAAAGTCCTCTAGAAATTCAGGAGCCATGCTTGCTTCTCTCTTTTAAATTAGATTATCGTATAAACCTATCAGGATAACTGCACATTAACAGGCATGATCACCACGCTGGCTAAGAGATGGTGAAGTTCCACCTTGCCTGAGGGCTTTAATTTTCCTCATGCTTAGAGTTCTGTCACCAGAGGGAAAACTTTACCCTAAAAGGTAGAAGATAATTAACCAGTGATGTCCGGGCCTGCACCCACCCGCGTTATCTCATTTTATCCAGCAGTTGCGCTAATGACAAGATTAGCTCGATGTTAAGGTCTTACTGGTTTGCTCTGCCTGTGATTTTGTTGATGGATTAAAATCCCGTTTCCTTTGGTCACCTTTTTCATTAAATCCGACATTTTTCTCCTGCTGCTACCCCTCTTTTTCCCATCTGAAACTGTTAGGAAATGTCATAGAAGTTAGTTGATTTTATTATTGTGGCCTCTATCGTTGCTTGTCCCAATTTGACTCTGATGTTATAGAAATAGCCACCACTCTCCTCCACATTTCTTGCTGACTTGATCAGTAAAGTGAAACTAAAGCCATCTCTCGACTCAATGGATGGACTGTTGTAGTGTATTGACGTGTTACTGCAAACATAGTAAATACAGTGACTGTGTTTTGTGAAAGTCGGGTGTCCTAAGCTGTGTTATTGGAGGATTAAAGTGGCGCAGAACATCAGGCTTGAACACTGAGCATATCAGCTACCGTAAAGCTATGAGCCAATGTTCTCTGGTGTTCTGGATGTGGGTGTTGGTGTATGACTCAGAGCAAACAAGACCCAAAGATCTGGATCGTCGTGGGACCCTATATGTGCACTGAGCAGATGGAGGCCTGTGGCCACAGGTTCTGCTGCACATTAATGCAGATCTCTACTCCTACATAAAGTACAGAACACACATGATGACAGATGTCAGTGTTTGCCATATCTGAGAAAATAGCTGCTAGACCAGCTGGAATTACTGTCATCTACATGGTCACAATGGAGAAAAACAAGCACATATTGTGATTTTATCATTCCTCAGGTCACAGGTTTTTAATGACATTTGGTTTTAGTACTGTTACTAAGGGAATGCTATTTGATAACATTTAAACATCATCTTGTATGAAATATTCATTATTTAACACTTTTTAATACAATATATCTTTAGTAATGTGACTTAAATTAACATTAGTTGTATTTTTATGGTAAATATAACATGGTGTGGTCGAAACTGGTTGTGCGCTGATGCAGCTCAGGGAACAACAAAAAAACAAAACAACAACAACAAAAAAACTAAAATAACCTTTCCCCAGTCAGCTTGACAACAAATGCAGAACGGCTTTGCAAGTCGAAAATGATTTATCTGGCCCCCCACTTCTTTGTCAGCATGGTTTTTGTTGAGTCAGAAAAAACCATCTGCTGCCTGGTGATAATGGGTGAGCGGGGAGGAGGGGACTGGAAATAGGCAGTGCAAATAAAATTGGGAGAGAAAATGCCTGGCTCTGACCCAGAACATGCAGTACCTTCCTGTCCACCTGCAACAAAAATACTGTCTTAATAATCAGTCTGTCTGGTTTTGTGTGTGTGTGTGTGTGTGTGTGTGCGTGCACATACAGGTTTGTGTTTACAGAATGTACCCTGTGTGTATTCTCTATCTGACCTTGATCGAGCTAATGTGCTGTCAATGTGATGGCGCTGCCGTTCGTTCTCCAGCACTGAAAGTGTGGCAGACGAGTCTCGCTTTTTTTGTCTGTTTAAGGTAAATTGATGAGCGAGTTAATGAGAAACTGTTACGAATCAGGTGTCTAGCAAAAAGAAAGGAACGGTCACCAGTGTGACTTAATGAACAGCCACTAGTGTTGAAAGAAAGGTTAAAAAAACATGGCCGAGAGCAGCGCGGTCAGAGCCCATAAAGTGGAGGAGGTAAAAAAAAAAAAGCTCATTAAAACATAAAATAGCGACCTTTAGAAACCTTGAAAACAATCAGAATTTTGACTCCAAGGGTCCCTAGAGCTCTCCGATGAAAAAGAGCGCTCAGGGCTTTCTCTGAGTAAACCGTTTCAGCTTTGTCTTGTCTGAAGTCGACAGGCAGAGCCAGACGAAAAGAGCCGACAGCCCAGCTCCCACCTGAACGGGGCCTCACCTTTTCACTCCATCACCTTGTTTTCTGCATTGCCTTGAGTTGTTTCGTTTTGCTGCCTCTGCCCCCACCCCCACCCTCGCCCTCTTGCCCCCAGCCCTGTCAGGCACGTTTCATTACAGATTTATCACCTGTTGCAGGGAAACGTGTCAGAATGTCGGTGTTCTCTAATACTAATTCTCTCTAATTGTTACCGACATTGGGAGAAATCTAACTTAAAGCAGGAGCCTGATCTGGAATAAGATTTGGTTTTTATTTAAAGCTGCCCCGTGAACCAGAATAATTGTGTCTCGTTTTTGTCACAGACTGGTCGGCCCCACGCTCCCTCCGTCAGGGAATGTTGGAATGCACTGATGAAGCGGAGGCCAGGTCGAGGGGGGAGTAATGAAATTGAGCGATGGAGGGGGATCCGGCAGGGAGGATGCAGTGGGTGGGGGCTCAGTGACCAGGTCTTTTCTATTAACTGTGGAGGCTGGCCGGGGTGAGCGGAGAATCAGGCAGGACTCTGCCCTCAGCCTGCCTGGCTGTCAGAACAGCCGTCCAAACGTTTGATGGGGAGAGGCCAGTGTTGCTCAGGGGTCCAGTGGTGATTGACCCTGCGTTTTCATCAGTCTGGGCTGCTCTGATAATATTCTTTACACTCTTATTGGCTCAAAATATTGGAGATATCTTGTGAAAGCACAGAAGGGTAGAATTCATACTTCGGTTTGGCACTGTTGCATTGGATTTTGCTCCACACGTGCAAACTGCTTCATCTGCTTGTTTATAGTTTTTTAGCACCCCATAAAAGAAATGCTTCTTTGTAGTTTTTGTGTTCCTAATTCTGTTATCTTACTTGACTGAACACAGCACTTATTTTATTGCAGTATAAAAGTGCCTATGCTCATTCTCAAAGGAAAATATCTGAATTTGAATATAGTCCACATTTGAAATTTCATTGCTATTAGTGTATCAAAAGAAAAGTGCTGGACTTGCTACAGAGACCCCTGAGACAGTAAAAGAGATTTTATTTCCCTTGGCGCCAGAGTATAGGCTGTAATCAGCACTCGCTAGCAGCTAATTGCATGACATGTTCACATCAATACTAAAAAGTCACTTTAATAGAAAACAAAGCTTTGATTTATGGTTAAAAGTTGTATATGTGTATATTCTAGTCACGCATGTAATCTCAAAAGATTTTAGGTAATTCACATGGGACCTATTTGTCATGGTAAACTTTGGTTGTTCTTTTTTCTTGTAATCTAACGGGATTTTTTTTTTTTTTTTTTTTTGGTCATTCTGCAGATCTCTGGAGACAGCCAGAGCTCAGGACTGCTACTGGCTCCGGGGGTGCGGTGGGGCCAGACACCCATTAACCAGCTCACACCCTGGGACACCGATGAACCCCCTACCAAACAGCATCGGGACAGCGAGCCCAGCGGTAATGGACCTCACACGCACACAGCATGTATTTACATGTAAGATGGCACCCTGAGTGCATTTCCAGTGATGTAATCATTGCGTCACTGGTAGGCCGGTTAACAGAGAATGTACCTTCAACAATCCATACTAACAAGGTTGCCATGGCCTACAAAACACACATGCATTCACAGTCCTAGATAACTAGCAACTGGTCCTGTTTTACACACTGGCTTTGTACTACTTACATTTTTTAAAATGTCGGTGTATCAAGACGTATACTATAAAAGAGAAAACTGCACAGCTACAATCGGACCCTCCAGTCTCCCACTTTATTGCTGTGTTCTCATTTTATTGCTCTTGTTATTGTTACTGTCACTGTGTGAAGCCAAATTAAGCTAAATGAAACCTTTGTTGTAAAACCTTGAAAGTCCTTCAAATGATCTCCGCCAGATGTAATTTAGATGTTGCCCTTATTCTGTCCACACCCACCATTTTTTTAATACAGAGCAATGGTGGTGCTCAAGTCCCGATTTAAGACAACGCTGAAGGATTTTACTTCTACTGTAATGAGCTCATCCAGAATGGCTCTGCCCTAGAGCAGTTCATTACCTCCCTTTGCTCTTGCGGCCTCTGCTCAACCCAATTGTCTCTCATTTAAAACGAATACCCACACAGAGTTTTTCCTCAATATAAATACCAAAACAACAGACAGCGCTCCAAACATGGCTCTGTTCCTGCTTGCCTTGTAATTAAATGTACATAAATGTTGCTTAGATTGGTGGATTTATTAAACATTAAAAAGTCTGATCAGCTGTTAGTGGAGAAGAAATCACTCAAGGAGCTTTAGAAATTCAAGGATGTTATTCTGTCCCCCCTGCTGTTTGGCCAGACCCCCTGCTGTGCACCCAAACTCTGGGCTGAATTGCCCATGAAGTCTTTTATTTTTTTGTTGCTGAACAAGACTGCTCTTCCCCCCTCCGCACGCGCACAGCTACCGCAGCAGCTCCCACGCCCACGCTGCAGCTCGGGGAGTGAGACGTCACCAACCTAGCGCGCTGTCACATATGACACTCCAATCTGAGAGGAAGGCTTGCATATTGATTTGCGTGCGCGTGCTATTCCAAACTGTGACTGGCGTTTGCAACAGAGCCAGCATTTCTCCACACTTCACTGAACTGTGTTGCCAGAAAGTTCTTTGCCAGCCGTGCCAGAATTAATCAGCGGATTCCTTGAACAAAAAACACACTGTTGGATCTTTCAGAGAAAGTTTGTCTTTGAAAAACAAAGTTTCCTCAAGTTTCTTTGTAAATTTATATATATATATATATATATATTTATTACCACTTTTTGCAGAAAGCAAATTGTGGAATAAATAGAGAAGAGAAATTTGGGACTGGAAACAGTGTAGCTCAATGTCAATGATGCTTTTGCAGCATTGTTTCTGTAAAATTAGCCTCTGATTGCATTTAGAACTGATTGGCTTCTTTTAGGCTGAGCTATTCATGCAGTGAAGTGATGTAAAATCAGACAATTTGCCCAGTAAAAAAAAAAACAAAAACAAAAAAAAAAAACCTCTAAATGTGCGAAGTATTCATGTTATGTTTGGTTTATATATTTAAAAAAAATACTTTGAAACTATAGCTATTAGCAATTAGTGCTAAATAATACTAATCTTCTCAATTTGCAATGATTAATCAAGATGGATTACAAAAGAAAGGAAGTGCAGTTCAATCCAGATGAGCTCTACGACATGTGAATAATAGAAGGAACAAGCCCCTACTTTGGAGTCCTTCATTCCTCTTTCCTTTATTCCCTCTGTTTTTATCTCAGCCTCTCTCTACTCATCACTCTCCAGGCAGACTATTTTATCAGCAAGGCTAGTATCATGAATAATGTCAGCTTCCTTTCTTCTTTTTTTTCTTGGGCTTTTTGCACACTGTGATTTAGCCTTTGGCCCTGTGGCAGACTGGTGGGCTATTTCTGGAGCTCAGACCACGGCAGGAGAATGGAGGATCAGGGAGTGAGATCGAATAAGTGAGAGAGGGAGGCAAAGAGGCAAAATACGATACCACTTTCCCACCACAGTCCGAAGCGCGGAATCCTTGAAGAAGAGAAATGATTGGGGCTTAATTCTAGGCTTTCTTAATTATATGCTTTCTTTATATATGCACTCTTAATATATTTTAAATGTGAAGTTATAAATGATTTTGAACTAGTGGAAGTGGAATTATATGCCTACATTGTTGGTGTAGAGAGAAACGTGGTGAAGTTGGAATTTGTGCGTATTTCTTCCCCATTTGATCATCTAGTTTCAGGCTTAAAATCAGCACGCTGCTTGTTCTCAAAGCCTTGCTAAAATAATATGATATACTAAAGCTGGGGTATTTTTCTGTAGGTCCAACATGGGCTGCAACAGTGAGCCAACCCAGCCTCATGCCACACACCTACACCCTGCAGCCACCCTCCTACAACCACAGCGTGACTGCACAGTCACCCATCATAGGAGTGACCCCCTCAATCCAGACACCGGTACCCCCGCAGCACCCTCTCATGACCGCCCACTTCCAGCTGACGCCTCAGTCAACGCAGCAGGCCTCGTCTCTGGTGCTCAGCTTGCCGAGCCAGCCTCCGTACCCCTCTGCTCAGCCCACAGTCACGCCATCTGCACTCACTGCCCAAGCCAACCAGGTGGTTCACCCGAACCCTCACAGTGTGATGGGGAACGGCCACTTAGCCTCGCACCCGGGCCTCATCCAGCCTCCCGCCTTGCCTCTGACTAACGGACAGGTAGCTGTGGCGGCGTCGGTAGCCGCGCAGGGCCAGTCCGCAACAGCGGACAATCACGAGTCTCTCAATGGCCTGCAGATGCTGCGGACGGTGGGGATGGGAAAGTACAAGTTCAGCGACCCCGGGCACCCAAAAGGTAAGCACACACTCTCATGATGTAGCCGGTACAGGTGGATCTCTTAGCTTTTTATGGAGTCACCTTTTTCTCCAAATATGAAGCCCATCACATGTCAATTTAAGTTGGAGTTGCATTGGAGTTAGGGTTAGGGTTGGGTTAGGGTTAGGGTTAGGGGTTAGGGTTCTTCAGAGATGGAAGTCAGGGAGATATTGAGTCAATTCAGAATGCACTGAGCTCTTTGCACTCGTGACCAACTCTCATCCTGAGTAACGTTGCAATTAAACTTGGTTGAGGTTTTTTTTTTGTTTGTTTGTTTGTTTTTTTTTTTCAAAACAAGGCTGCAACATCAAAAAAAAAAATGCAACTGGCAACCAGAGACTTTCAATTCAGAGCTGCTCGAAGGTGAAGCAGAGAAAAAAGCTGAGAAAATACTTCATTACTTTGTTCCCACTTCAGTGGGAGGAAAACTTAATCCTTCTAAAATTTTTAAAATGTGTTTATTTTAACTGCTCACCACACTTAGCTGCAGTGCTTGGACATGCCCTCACATGTCCTTTCTGGGCTGTTTGTGACGATGTTCACAGATGATGTCTGTGTTTGAGCACCATAAATAAGTGTTTGGTTTAACCTTGGGGTTTATGATGCAGGGCGCTAGAAACAGATGTTCACAATTCCCTGACCAATTTTCACATTTAATGAAGCTTTTAATTTAGCTTTAGATTGTTTTCTTATTCCCGGCTCATTTTGATCAATTAGAATGGCGCAAATGAACTTGGAGATGGCAAAAAAGCAATTATTTTGCCTGCTGTCTGCGGTACATTGAAATGAGACTGCAGGTAAAATTGGAAATGGATAATTAGATATTCTTTTCGGAATAGTCCCTGAATGAATTTGAGCTGCTTCGCTCCTCTGTTGAATAGCCTGTCGTGATCCATTAACTATGTACATGTCAAAACCTACTGACTTTCTCTAACAGGCCCAAGAATCTAGAATTTAATTAGAATTCCAATCCTTAACATAGATCTATTAGTTGAGGGAAAACACTGTAGGTTTGTTCCAGCTCTGCAGAAGAAACGGCGTAATCAAGTTTTTGGATCAAATTTCTGATCCAGGAACTGGACTGGATCAGCACAGCTTGATGCTGCTGTACGTCAAAGTCAAAGTTTTTAGTTTTACAAAACTATATATTGTCCTGTCAAAATCCCTGTAAAGGACAAAACGTAGATAGAGGCTCTTAGAGCTCTTTATATGTGCAGACCTTCGTCCTTGTTAGCTACATCACACATGTTGCATTAACAGCCAGAAATCAGCACCACTCTATAGTCGCTTCATCACCAGCCTTGCTAACCTGACCTTCACTCTTGCCCCTTCCCTGTCACCGTTCCTTTCCTTTTTTTAATCGCTCTTGTCATTTTCTGTCTTTCTCCTCCCCACCCGCTATCTCGCTCAGTCCAAGAGGTCACAAAATAACCAGGCTTCCACAGATCCTGGGTTTGCTGTTTTAAATCAGCGAGCCCAGCATTTAAATGAGGCAGAAAGCTCTGCTCCATAAAAGCATCATGGTAAAATATGGAAATTCATGTTCAACCTACCTGAAAACACCCACACAGACAGCTGTGTTGTGCTTTATGGTATAGAAGAAACTTTTAGGTATACTTTTACTTGGTGCTGTTGGGAATAACAACCCCTACTTATGCAAAGCATCCATTAGTTTCATACAGAATTAAAAGATTGATGGGGAAACTAATACTGTGCCGCTGCGCTACAAAAGAATGAAACAGCATATCCCTGCAAATTCAATTTAAGTTATGAGCACTATGTTCTAATGCCGAGTCGCATTGGAGAAATCCTAATCACGCATCTAACATTAGAGGGTTGTCTTAAGTGATTATTGGACAAACCGTTTAAATGCTAAAGCCAGTGCTTAAGTGGATATGTGGCTGTATTCTCAAAGAGCTTCAGCCCCCAGACGCCGTGATGGTAAGTGCTGATTTGTGATGAAGCCTTTGTGGCTTTTTGATGGCAAAGGCCCGAAATCTTCGCAGAGCTGACGGAGCTCTTCGGCTTCTAATCCAGCTGCACAGGACGGTGTGCGTATGTGTGTGCGTGGGCACATGTGTGAGTGTGACTATGGATGTTTTGTCAAATGTCAGCCTCACAGCCTTAAAGCCAAACAGCACAGTGACAGAAATCACACTCTGTGTTTGATTTGGCTTTGCCTTCAAAGGCAGCAATTTGTCTCCGCTCTGCATCAGTGGACACATCAACAACTGTGCAATCTCTCTCTCCCTCACACACACACACACACTCACACTCACACTCACAACCTATCTCACTGTCTAGCTTCCTATATGTATCTATTTTCTGTATATGGTTTGTGTGTTTGTGCCTGTAAAGGCTCAGCTTATGTTTTCATGTGTGCATGTCCGTGTGTGTGTGTGTGTGTGTGTGTGCCCACACCAAGCAGCTTGAAGGCAGCTTTAACCCAACCACCTGCTGCGATGTGCCAGCCGCCAGGCTGTGATCTGCCTGCCTGGTTCCTCCATCCACAGCAGGACAGTTCATAATACCTGCGCATCTACGTGTGTACGTCCTACTCCATCTTCTCAGACCGCTGTTAATTTCCTTCGCACCGCCCACACCTTTTTTTAATCATCTCCTTTTTTCCTCAGATGCAAATACAAAAACAGTCGCACCAACCTTCTAACACGTCAGTAAGCAGCAGCCTTATCACTGACAGTTGTCAGCGCATTTATTATTCTCTTTTTTTTTTTGAGGATTGGGGAACTGACTGAGATTTTGCAGAAGAGAATCGGTCAGAAAAACAACAGGAGCATGTAACCAAAGGTGCTTAGACGAGCGGCTATTGATAGAGAGCGGACACAGATGAGAAAGAGAGAGATGCTAAGAGCCCCATCGGTGTGTGTCTATTGACCACCCAATTAAAATCGATGTCTGCCTTGATGAATATCTGCCTGGCATAGCCGGTGCTGAGCTTGGGAGGCACAGCCTTGCTCATTGGGAACGTGATTAAGCAGACCTGGCTCATAAAGCATAACACCCTGTTGCCTGTGCAGCCCCTGTGTTCAGCTTTATTTGTTTTCCTGGTTAGACTGCTGATTGAGGTCCTTCTGCCTGATAACTTGCAGCTTCTGTTTTATTTTAATGTAAGCGCGCGCACACACACACACACACACACGTGTGCCCAGACGATTACACGTGTGGTTTTACAGGAGTGCGAAACACCACCAGAGGCACGCACGTGTCCGGCTACAACCCGGGAAGTTCATCTTCCAGTCAGAACACATCAGCCATCATCTGGGGACCGCTCGGCTCCAGAGCTGCTGGTGAATGCAATTAAGATGCCTCACTGAGTTAAAGTCTGTGTTTTCCTATGGGGAGAGCAGCACAGCCTCACTTTCGGGACCCATTCACCTTTCTTCTGCAGTCGTGACCGTTTCATCAGCTTTATTTGTATTATTCAGACTTTGGCGAGATTTAAATGTTTAATTTAGTTTGGGATGTAACCTCGGTGCAGCATCACTGTCCTCTAGTCTTACTCTTTCCAACATTCACTCTTAACATCATCACAAATAAGGAAACCATACTTTTCTAAATTGACTGTTTTCTAGGCCAAACTGTGGGTGATGGGACTGCATGTTATAGGCTCTCATTAAAGGCTATTTTTAAATTGATGCAGTTTTATTGGCGCATTTTGCCTCGTTACTCCTTTATTATGTGTCCAGATCTGATAATGTTGTTTCGGGATGCATTCAGTTCACCTCAGACTGGAATAGCTTCAGTTCATAAATAGACATAAAGCATAGGGTATTATTAATGATGCATAAATATTCATTCAGATTTAACCCCGAGACTAGACTGTGAGCAGCACGGGACACTGAACAGAACAGAAACACAACCAGCTTGTAATGGTAAAACTACGACCATTAATCATTGTTGGCATATTCATTAGAGCCGTTTCTTTTTTCCTTCTACCTGATGCTGTTTTCCTCACTGCTGTATTTCAGCATCTGCTCCTGGCGTGCTTATATTTGCCATTCTTTTGAAAGGTATAAACACCAAATTCCCGACATGCTGACTCAGATCAGGGCCTGCAGAATAAGTGTCGGTAAATGAATTAAAGTTGCTGCCGTGTTGTGCTGGGTGATTATCCTAAAACCATCTACATCGGATTAGCTAGGGCAGAGCTGGGGTTATGATTCCAAAACAGGCTTAGCTCTAGATATTAAATGCACGGATTTTTCTCGCAGTGGTTTTTTTTTTTTCCCTTGTTAGTTGTTTGCTCATTTTTTCGTTGAATTCTTAAAATCAGAGTAGTTCTGTTGGAGATAGATGGAAGTCATGAATTATAAATGCAGTTTAAACCTATAGCAGCAGAAGTAGACCAAGTATATGCGAGTAAATCTCTTAAGAATGTAGCATGTAGCATCACCGCTACTTCTAGTACAGAGTTAGTTCTCTAGGGACAAGAAAGTGAAGGCGGAGCACAAGACGTACAACCTATAAGCAGAGGGGGAAGAAAAGCTCAGTCCGGGTCTTTATCCCTCTCATTATGGTATTTTAAAGGATAGAAGCCCCGCCAGGAGCCCCCATACCTGCTACCCCCCCCACCGGTAATACAGGGACGCTGGATAGCTCATTAGGATTGATCATTCCTCGTCCACCTCCTCTGTGCAGAATCTGGCACCGGCTTCATTAATCACCAAGCTTTCTGAGCTGGAGCTCAGCGAGCCAGAGTTGCAGGACCTGGAGCCTGACAGCCCGGCTCCCTCATGCATAATCACGGATGCGGTGCTGCTGAAGAGCAGCCCCCGGCTCCCTGCCACACTGGAGGGGCATTGTATCTACTCCTTTCTCCCTCCTCTATACTCTCCTCCTCCTCCTCCTCCTCCTCTTCCTCCTCCTCCCCCTTCCCCTCCTTTCCACTTGTCCTCTTCACTGCAACTGTCTGTTTATTTCACTCAGCCTCCGCTGTCTGCTTTATTCCTCCCATACTTCTGCCTCTCAGCATCTTCTCCAGCCGCCAGCACCGGCATCCACCTGCTCCCCCCTGCCCACTGAGAACCCTGTCTCCCCCCCCCAAATCTGTTTTTCCCCTAAATCTCAGGCTTAACAAAGTAAAAAATATATATTTTGAAGTTTTTTTGGAAAGCCTAAAACTTTAAATAATAAAAACAGACATCAGAGAGAGAATAAGTATGTCGGTACAGTGTTCGGTATATAGTGTAGGTGAGAGGTTTGGATGTGGGAGACAGGACGAGCACCATTTGCTGGCATGAAACATCTCCTGCCTTCAGCTGTGCTGCTGCAGATTAATTTTGTTGTAAAGTCGTGTCAAAGTAAATGGAGGTTATCCAGCAAATGGCTCTGAATCTCAAGCAGCGCATGTCATATCTGATATGACAGGATTAATTGCCACCAGTCAGATGTCGATGTTTTATTCCACACATTGCGGCACGAAAAAGGCAGTAATGCATTATCAATGAAGTGGAGTGTTAACCCAACAGATGTTACCAGAAAGCCGGTCGATACTGGAAGTTTTTTTACTAATGAGAAGACGTAATTGCAGCGGGGAGAGAGCTCGGCATCCAAAACAGGAGCAGATGTGCCGCCAACATCTTAAGAAAAACTCTGGAAGTTTGACACATCAGCTCGTTTGTGTTTCACACTGTGCTCACATTTGTGAGGAAATAGTCCAACTTTTTTCCCAAAGAGCCTAAAAATGCATGCATAACATCTAATTAATATTAATGGACCATACATTATCCAGAACCCCTCCTTCCTTCCTTCCTTCAGCTAATTATTCTGCTAACTCAGAGCAGCACAACATACTTGGAGTGTGAAAATAAGATTCTTTTTTTTCCGACTTAGACAAATGACAGTGGTCTGAATTCCAATCAGAAAATCTTCGTAGGCTAGCGGTGCGCCACGCAAATGTATTCCTTTGCTGTAAGATGGAAAACAATGATGCTGAAAACAGCAATATGCTCTTGCCCTATTAAATTTACTAAATGTGTTTTGTTGCTAGAGGCTAGAGCTCTGAATTATGGTGTTGATTATTATCATGCGGCAGCATCAGTGTACTAACTCATTCCTCCGAGATACAGTTATTGTTTTCTTATACAATGCATCTGGCTGGAATGTGGGACAAAATCGTTGAGTGAAAGAGTAAAACTTCAGTTGCCACTCTCAGGAAAAGCGTGATGTGAGCTGCGGGCTCACAGTCCAGTCAACTAACAGACTTGCAGCAGGTCCGATTAGATTAGTATGTCCACCAGCAGCCATAGGCCTCAAACACACCATTATCCCCCTGACTCTGAAGGCACTCCTCAGGTGTGCAGCGGTCTGAGAAGTTTCCCACACACCACCTAACCCCACCGCTAACCTTTCTGCTCGGGCTGCTGCCACTTTCAAATAGTTGCCCAGTAAACACGGTGTCTTCAGGGGGAGCCGTGACATTTATCTTCAGCTGCTCTGTTGACATGAGCATTTTTGTTTTCCCTCTTTTTTATGTCGGCCTGGTTCTTTTTTTTGTTTTTTTTTTTTTTTTTTGCTGTGAGCAGAGGCGAGTGTCACCCACGTGCACAGCCCGCGAGAATCGGACACAAACCAAACTCGTAAACACGAGCCAAGGCGAGAAACAGGCCGGGCAGCGTATCTACATTCTCTCACACATGCGCTGGCATGTGTGCGCTACCACAGCTATGTGTGTGGTTTTTAAATGTGAAGGGTTGCAGCACACTTGGCCAGGCACATGCTGGTGGCTTCAGAGGAGAGAAAGAACTTTTTCACTTTTAATTAGGTAAAGTCTACGCCACAGTTGCTCTGATGCAGATGGGGAAAAACCAGCAAAAACTTTGCATTTACGGTGAAAGAGCAGCAGCTCAACACCAGCGGCGACTCTGGTCTAGACCAAAACCAAAATTTTGATTACAGACTCCTTGTCAACATGCACTTGTGTCTTAATGGGCTAGCTAGAGAAGAACTACTCAATTAAATATTTTTTTTATGCAAAAAGCCTTTTTTCCCCCCCAAGAACCTTGAAGCAAAGCTATTTTGTCAGCTCTGTAAACAACTATGCTGCGGAATGAGAACAAAATTCGGATTGAAGGCCACATCGTTATGCTGATGGTGCAAATGTTTTTGCTTGATAATGTCTGAATTATTACAGTAATTGTTGTAAAATCGATTGACTTGAACTGTAAATATGAACAATCGACAACAGTGTTTTTAGCTGTAGGTGAGAAGTTGTAGAAGATGAGTCCTTGTCTTTTTTTCTAAAACGATAAAGACAATAATCCAGTCTAAGCGTTAACGTGTTGAACGAGAATGAGGATTCCACTAATGTTGCCATTTACATGCAGCTGTGCATCCTCCAATTAATGTAATGACACACGATCTTTTTAAGCACCGTGGAGGAATCACTTCTTTTTGAAACTGCGCTAATCGCTTTTGTGTGCTGCGCTGTTGTTTTCACCCTTCTGCCAGAGGCCTTTTTTTAGGAGGGTATGTGTTGTTAACCACAAAAACCCCCAGCTGAGGCATCATTCTGTACAGAAAATGCTGCTGAAAAGGATTAATACTGGAGAATTCTCCTTTTTAGAGACCTAATTAGGAAATGGCTCAGGTTTAACATTACTATTACTGCAATATTTAAAATACCAATCAAAGATTGCTGTTGTTGTAAAAAAAAGCTAGACCGAAATAAATGCAAAACCCCCCAAAAATATCTATCTTTACTGCACCCTCGAGTGGAATCAAACGGCGCACTCAACCTCCTCAAGGTGAACCAAGGATGAAACATTGTTTATGCATAATATTTGCTCTAAAAAGGGTGCATTGTGCAGCAGACTTGTGTCCAGATGATTCATTTCACTCAATTAGCCCTCTTTTTCCATCAGGATTTATAATGCAGCCCAGGCAGAACTCTTGTCCTCGCAGTAATTCACATGAAATAGTAACTTGGCAATTTAATTAAAAAAGAAGATGGAGAAGTGTTGCACACCCACTCTGTTCTAATCAAATCCCCACCACAGCAAGCTTACAGTATGTTATCTGCACCAGCCAGTGACTCCAGCATTGTTATTGGGATCATTCCATTATGACATTGTCTTACTTAAAGTCTGCTGCGTGTTTGCACACGCACGTCCACACGTGTGTCTCTCTGCACAACCGCCAGCGAGCTCTTGCACAAATGACATTGTTATTAGTCATGGGGTGGATAAATTACTTAACCCTGGGCTCAGCTTGACAATGACGTCCTCCATTAATGCTGAAGCAGAATGATTGCAAATCTGTGATGAGACCAGCGCACTTTTTGCGTCTTTATTTTATTTTATTTTTTTTAAATAATAAAAAACAAAACAGAAACTCAAATTCTTGCGAGTATGTCTCTTTGGCACAATGGAAGAAAAGCAAATCCACATTCTAAGGCTTGCGCTCAGACTGAGTAATTAAAAAAAAACTGAATTTATATTCTGTAATATTGGGACTTCCATAAAATAAAAGTTTTTATTTTTTCAGTCTCATTGCAGAAACTTTCAATAGGACTTGCGTCTGCAAACAGAAACCATAACAAAGGGTTCTAATCTTCTGAATTTTAAATGGAATTGGAGAACTTTTAGATTACCTTTTAGAAAAAAAAAAATCCAAATTCATAATGATTTACAATGGCTTCAGTACCTTTTTCAGATGTTTTAACGGTTTTCCATAGGCATTGGCCAGTGTTGTCTCTGGCTGTCAATTAACCGTCATGTAGCCAAAAAGACATAGAAAGACCAAGGAAATCAATGGGGCAAGTTATTTATATTTGAGTGTAATGTATTTTCTTGGTCATTAGTCAGTAGTCAAGTCATTTAATTTTAGGATTTTTTGTGAAAATCCCTATTTAAAAATCTGAGAAAAAATGGCTCAGACACACCAAAATTGCCGTTTAAAAAGGGAGAGAAAAAACCATTTTGGCTCTAAGATGCCCTCTGTGGAGTGTGTCACTCAATTTACGTGAAATTTCTGCATTTTCTCCCTTTTCACGAAGCTCTCACCGGCTTGGATTATATTAGCAGGGTTGTGGAATGTTCCATGATACTTTTATGAGGCGTCAAGTCAAGGTCAAGCGTGCAGACAGATGCTGAGCATCACACGGAGCTTGCTCTTTCCATCCATGGCTCTGAGAGCTTGAATGGGTCTCTTATTCCAGTGGAAAACTGCAGGTGTGGTGAGGGAATACGGTTGTTCCTGACCGTCACGTAATTGTCCTGTACTTCAGTTAACACATTCCTGTAGTTTTAAATGGTCAGACTGTGGAAAAGAACCACCCACACACACAAAAGCATTTCGCATCAGTACAACCAGACCCTCCTCCGTACATCCCAATTAAAACCTGTGAAAGTGAAAACCTGTGTCTCGGCATCCATTTTAATTGGAAATAAAAACCGGCGTGGTGATTTGATAGCAGGAATAACCTTGAAACTTGCTTGAGTTTCTTTTGGAGCTCCAGTTATTCTTGAGTTCTAGAGTTATTCCCGCGGTTTGTCTGATGTCTGTTAGCCGCTCTGCATTTGGTGCCAGTGTTTGATTATTGTTGTCACTTACCAAAAGGAAGTGGTGAAAAAACACAGCAAAAGGGAGCCATTTTTGTCTTCCACCTTCCCTGATGCTCCTAATTTTATGTAGTTTATATGCAGCACTTTCTTTATTATAAATGAATTAGGATTAGTAGTCGTGGGTAATAAAAAAGCTAATTATTAGTATAACATTAGGTATGCGAAATTCAAATTTTTATGCTCTCTTTGACCTTTTAGAAGGAATATACTGGCTAATAAATATATTTATTTCTCTCCCAACAAAAATAGCAGCCTCAGCCAGGGAGCCAGGGATCTTAGAGAACTAATGTCAACAACAAATATGCTGTAAAGTGCAACCTTGCGTAAGCTGTAACCAGACTGACCTGTAACCTAGTTTATGCATCCGGTATTTGTCTAGTTCTGGCAAGAAGAAACAGTTGAGATTTTGACACCTCTTGTTGCCTGTTGTTGCACAAGCTTGCTGACTGCAGTAAAACCGACTGTCTCCCATCTCCACCTTGACAACAAGGACCGGTGGGCCAGCCGGAGACCAGAACAGACCCCACAGATGCTCCCACTGCTGCATTTACGCTCTTTCTTCTCTCCTTGTTGCATGCATGCACTTGTTTTCCACACCAAATGCAGTTCAGAGGTCTGTGGAAGCCGGGATGACATAAAACACCCCAAAGGTGGGATTTTCTATGGTTTCTAATGGTCCATGTGAGGGAGACAACAAAGGCCCAGACGGGCTCTTGGAGGGGCACAGGTTCAACTCTTTGTCCCATCCCCTTTGTCTTATTCCCTGTTGGGCCCCCCCTCCTGCCCAACGGCTCAGTCCGTGCACTTTGACGGCTGTGCTCGGAGCAAAGCGTGGACAAAAAAATAGGCCTCCTCATCACGGACTATTCTGCAAAGCTGGATGGTGGTGCTGCTCACAGAGCAAAATCAGAAATCGGAGGA
>CAAE01014646.1:58535-78982 GCA_000180735.1 Tetraodon nigroviridis | reverse complement strand
TTCTTTTTATCCTTTAGGATTTTTCAAAAGCTGTGCTCTGCAGTTAGTTTATGTGCTTTGCATCTGTGCCCCACCGTAATATAAAATTCCAGAGAATCTGCTGAACAGCAGTCCTCACAAATGCTTTTATGCCATTTTTTTTTTTTTTACTTGCTGACCCCCCATTAGTTTCCTTTCTTTAAATTACTGTAGCTAATTAACCTGTTTACCAACATTTAGTGACATATGTATTTCTGATGTATAGATTTAAATGAGGGCAACTTGTATTATTGTTGTTTTCTCTGTCTGTCTTGTCAGGAAATTGTAGTTTTATTAGCGCAAGGCTCGCTGTTTTAATGTAGTATGTGTGGCATTGTATCTCAGGAAAAATAGAATCAAATTGTCAGCATTGCATGTTAATACTGAGGCTAACAAAATATTGGTTATAGATTTTTTTTAATGCAGCACAGTAATGCCCAATTACTTTGCATTTTAAATGTTTGTGCATCCTACATTCAGATATATTTTATGTGTCTCCGTGGCTCATTCTTTGAATTGGACTGCATTTTTCCAAATAGCCTTGATGTGCACGGTGTTGTGGATGGATTTAACGGGCCTCGGTAAAATCAAGCAATGGGAAGGAAGCACATCCCAGGATAGATAATGTGTCGCGTTATGTTTGGCTATACTTATTATGGATTCATGATTTATGTTGGCATAAAATGTAAACGACAGCCATTTTTAGCCCAGACAGTGTTGGCTTAGCGTCAGGATAAGCTTCTAGTTTAATATAGTTGGATTGTTAGTTAGCTTCTGCACAGTAGATGGTTTTGTAAGAACAACCTGAGTGTTGTTCTTTTCTCCTTTGCTCTGAATGAGAAATTCGAATTTTTGTGTGTATTTGGAACATCACCACTACATTTTTTTTCCTCCGCTCACATCAAGTCTGTTTATTTAAGAGTTCCTTTTGAGTAAGTGGTGCATTTTTCACAAACAGATTTCTTTTCCGGAGTTTGCCCACGCCCCCCCCCCCCCCCCAATCACACTCTAAGCTCTCCCATCTTTGCTGTCCTTCCTGCCTCCCTCTGTCACTATTAAAGTGAAGTCTGCAATCAGATGCAGCATAAATATCCACCCCTTTTAGGCGCTCCAGAAAAATCATTTCCATAAAAACAAGTGTTCAGACAAAACAAACTGCCACTCGGAGCCAGTTCCTAGTGCACTAATTGAGCAGGTTGATGAGTATTTTCTTCCTTTATTTTTAGCTCTTCTATTTTCTTTCCCTTAATTCCACACCTCCCTCCACCATCACTTTAACCCAGAACTACACCCCACCCCCCTTCCCCTTTGCTTTCTTTCTATCCTTTTGCCTGCCCCCACTGGAGGGCTTTTTTTTTTTTTTTTTTTTGTAACACAGAAAACAGGGCAATAACACTGTGTGGCTTTTTGCTTTGCAGGAGGAAAAAGAGTAACTGCTTTGGTTTTTTCAGCCAATGTCCATCCAGAGACAAATGCAATTGTCTTTCCTTTTATTTTTGGATGTCCTTCTCCCCTCTCATCTCCTCAGTGCGCTTTAAATGACGACTAATGTCTCAGTTCATGCACCACAGGCAGCTGATATTTATTGCAGCGGGGACAAGGCTCTGTTGAGGTGTGATGATGGATTTTCTTTTTTTGTTTGTTTGTTTTTTGGGGTGGTGGGAATATCTCTTATTTGAAAGACAAAGGTACAGTCATGGAACAACCCAACTCATCTCTCAGAAGGATGGCTGCTGGCTCCCTGTGGAAGGACCGTCTCACCCTGCCTCCCTTTTTCTTTTTTTCTTTCTTCCTCCTCATCGCCCCCGAACCTCTCTCGCTTTCTCCTCCTCTCATCTCCACTCTAACCGTTTCCTCCACGTGTCCCATCCAGTTTGTTTTGCCGTCTGTCTCTCACTAAATGCCGACTTCCCGTCATGATTTCTAATCCAACAAAGTAGCTCCAACCGAAAAGGGAATTGAGTCATGCGACGATGCATCCACACAACAACACGCAGAGCTTTTTCATTGTGTTGCCATGAGTGACACAAGAAAACAGTCTCCATCCATCTCAATGTGGGCTTCTATTCATATTGTTGATGTCCATACCCACAGGACATGAGACAATGTAGTGGGGGCTTGCATTTTGCGGGGGCCTGATTGGATTTGTTTTGCACATGAGTGAATAATTGTTTCACCTGGGATATTAGGCATGGGCGGGTGTAATTTAACTCTTGCACTCCTCCTTTGGGGGATCCTCCATGTGAGCTAATCTCTGCCATTTGATCCCAATAAGGTCACACGATTGACCCGGTTCTGAAAGCAGCCCTCCACTCACTGCGCCTCTTGGGCTGACTCCATGAAGCGATGTCGTGCTTTATCAAATTTGCTCATCCAGACATTGTCTGCTAGCTCTAACGCCACAGCCAGCGCCACCGCTGTTCCAACCAGCTCCCACCAGCATTGAAGAGCACTCTCTCAACACACTTTCCTTCAGCTTCAACATCCACATGCATTTGGGCTGTGCTGTCACATTGTTTCTCTCAGTTCTCCATCTAATAACTCACGCGCTCCCTGCCATGTATGTATGTTCACCTCTAAAATCAGGCATACATGAATGCTCATATCTGATAAACATGTCTTAAAACAGAACAATGTGGGTTTTTTTCCTAATCTTTGTTCAGAAAGGACATTTTGTTTCAGATGCAGCGGTAAAGTTGCAAGCGTGCTAGTTTTATAGACCAGTAGAAACCTTCCAAAGCTCTATTTATGTCCCTTTTTGTACTTCGCGTTATCAATCATGTACTGACTCCTTTATTTCCTCTCTGTCGTGCTGGCTTAGGTGTGTCATGGGTGTCCTCTGTACATACCCTTATCCGTGTCCCTATGGCCTTTTTCAGTCTGATTTTTGTTTGGTGGCCTTGCTCTCCCTTTAAGAGCGCCCTTAACTGCTCCTTCTCTGCCATGGTCAGGTCATCAGGAGAGAAGAGGAACGGCGAGGCGCTGGAGCTCAATATGAGCAACATCAGCGCCGATGTGCTGGAGCAGCTGCTGGAGTTCGTCTACACCGGTTCGCTGGTCATCGACTCAGCCAACGCCAAGACGCTGTTGGAGGCCGCCAACAAGTTCCAGTTCAATACTTTCTGTAAAGTCTGTGTCTCCTTTCTAGGTAGGTAGTTAAGAATTCTGGCTGGTGCGTTTTATATCGGGATGTGCCACAGTGCTACCATTACGCTAAATCCAGAATCCAGTTTCACACATTGTCACCCTGTCGCTCTTTGTCACCAAGCGTATCCCTGCAGACTGTACTAAAACAGTCCTGCACGTCACTTCCAGCCTTGTCATATTCCCTAAAGCCGGCACCCACATGGGAATTCTGTCTGCTAATGCATAATCTGCTAATCTCCGTAAGGCACTATGACTCCGATGTCGCCCCAACGGGCACGACCAAGCACAAAGGCAGTTTTTTAAAAAGGTCAGGGAACAATTGTCACTTAAATGTCAAATCCTCTGGCTGGAAATGTGATGGAATCAGAAGCAAAAAAAGGCAAACAGACTGATGCTCAGAAAAGGTATGGAGAGTGGAGAAAGCTCATGGGGGTCACATGAAAGGCAAATAGCATGTTCCAGATATTAGTGAGCAACCAAGCAAAGAGGCAAGTAAAGGGGCTGCAAATGTCAGGGTTGGTATTCCATTTTTTTAACTGTTTAGCAAGTCTGTATCACAAGAAAGGCGCACGTGATCAGAAAGGTCAACAGAAGGGGTGGAGTGAAAGAGGAGCGAAAGGAGAGTAAAGTAGAACAGGGAGCCAACTTCATTGATTTTGTTTTTCTCATTTCAGACCGTAAAAAAGGTGAAGCCATTTCTGGACTTTATTTGCCAGAAAGCTGTCTATCTGTTCTTTCTTGACAGGCTTCATGACATTTCTCCACATTGTGACCAGAGAAAAAACAAGCGCATGTCCTTGAGCAAAGAAAAATTGATACCGTGTCAGGAATTATTGAAGCTGGTAACAAATAACACCAAAGAGAAAAAGCAGAAATCTCCTCGACATACTTGTACCGTCTTAGCTTTGTTCAGCGAATCTGAGGTTCAGGCATACTACTGGTCTGAAATAGCAACTTTATTTGGTCAAATACCACTCTGCAATTAAGAAATTAGGCAAATACTTGATGATTTCTCCAGAGTTCGGCTGCTTTCTAAACTACAATAAGCAGATCTTACGTTAAACAACAATTGTTATCAGGCTTTGATGACACTCTGATTATGCTGCTCAGGGCAAAATTAGTCAATTTTGTAGTGAGCAGTAATTAAGTACATGACCCCATCCTCTTATGTGACCTTCAGCAGTTCCACTAACGCAGATATGAAGGGCCAGTATCTGGTCTTTTTGTTGGCTGCTGTTCAATCAGCTGACCCAGATTCGTTCATGTGCATGCATTTTACCAGCGGTTCTCCACCATTGTAATACATCTCGAGCTAAATGTCATTGCCTATCAGAAACCTAGAATTTCAGCCATAACACTGTAAACGTTACAGACCTCCAAGAGGCTGCAGCAGGTGGCCGCCGGCCTTGTTGTTGGGGTAATTTGATCATCCTCACTTGTGCACATGTTGAAACTTTTGTGGACCTTTAAAGTAGATCAGCCAAACCTGATTCTCTTAACCTTCTGGCCTCCTTTCTGGACAAAAAGTGATCTGTTTCCATAACTTTTTAGTTCCATTTTTAAAGTTTGTGATTTATTTGTTTGTTTGTTTCAGGCTAAATAATTGCTCACCACTGCTCTAAGTGATCTTGTCACAAATGTCTCTTTTTCCCTTTATAATAATTATTCTGAGTGTGTCTGTTTTTCTCTTTTTTGTGGTTTTTGTTCCCTCTTCTGATGGCTGTCTCCAGAGAAGCAGCTAACTGCAGTCAACTGTCTCGGGGTGTTGGCTATGGCCGAAGCCATGAGCTGCACCGAGCTCCATAACATGGCCAAAGCTTTCGCACTGCAGAACTTCCCTGAGGTGGGTAGGAGCGACTTAGTCCTTTAATATGTATATTCTGCTCTGAAGTTGCTGCTATCGGGAGTACCTCCCCAAAATTTCGTTGTACCCTGGGTGCAATGACAATAAAGGACTTATCTATCTATCTATCTATCTTATCTAATGGAAGCATTTTGTGTGCAGTTATGTTAAATTTACGTTGACCATTCAAGGATGAAAGATTGATCTATTTGTGTTTACCAGTGTATCGTCAGGTAATTTATGTACCGGTAATCATCTGCAACTGCAGTATCTGCAAAAAAAGGGAAGAGGAAAAACATGTTTTTTTTAAAAAGTACAAGTCTGGCTTGCTTTGCTATGTTGAAAGTACGCTGCTATTATGACCTTGCCTTCTTTTTGTCTCAGTCACAAACACTTTTCATCAGACATCGGAAAAAAAAAATGGAAAAATGTTTTTTAGAATTCCATTTTGTGAAAGGATGCATATTTTTATTTATCGCCCTTTCTAAAGTTCAAAAGGAATAGTTAAAGGGTTAGTACTTCAGATTTTTCTTTTTGGTTTCTTTTTGGTTTTGTGATTTTCTTGAGCCGGTACTCTCCTGTCTGTCCGCCTCTTCATTACACAAAAAAATTGATCCATTATTTGACCTCTTGTATTGCTCTCAAACCTGTGTTCACACATGCAACAGTTACTAATTAAAATACACATTTAAATTTCTACTTTTGAGCTGATTTTATATTAAACAATTTCTTTTCTAACAGTGTTGGAAGTGGATTTAGTGTGGCTTTTGTTTCATGTGAAAATGAGCTCTTGGTTTTGCATTTTGAGTCTTATAGGTCATCTGGTGTTGGGCTTCTCTCTGCAGTAAACGAAGTCAGCATATTTCTCAAAATGTCACGCATTCTGTTAAATTATAATTTTTTTTAGGGTCAGAAATGCTGAAAGCATTAAGGCTGCACTCGCACGAGGGCCATTTCTTTAGTGCCAAAGCATGGCTGTCACCACTTCCCATAACCCTGCCTGTTTTGCTAGTGAACGTGCCCTAAAAAAGACAAGATATACAGTAGATATAAGCCTGTTACTGCGTGACAGTCAATCATTGGAAGCAAACAAACAACACGTGTGCAAACATGTGAAATTTGACATGTTCGTCTGTGACTTTTTCAGGTGGCGGGACAAGAAGAGATTTTGAATGTTTCCAAGGAGGATCTGGTGACGTATCTGTCCAACGACAGCCTCAACACCAAAACTGAGGAGCTGGTCTATGAGACGGTTATCAAATGGATCAAGCAGGACTCAAAAGCCAGAGTGCAGGTAATAAAGCAAATCTGAGCCCGGCGCGCTCGTGTGTGCTTCGGTCTGACGCCGCGGTGCTCTTCAACAAGCCCGTATATTTGTGTCATGGGAGCAAAAAAAAATCCACATGAAAACCCTCGTTACCACCGACAATACAGACGCTGGGTGTTTACAGAGCTGAGCTGCTGTGCTGTGATTGTTCTATCAACTGCACCTGTCTGCACCAGAGAGGTACACAGAACACTGTAAAAAACAAAAACAGGCCCCTTATTCTGTCTTGGTAGTGTTCATCAAATGCGTGCAGTCCTTGTTTGTAATCCCATAGGTGCCTTGCCCTCAGAATGTGCTCTATTCTTAGTTACAGTTCATTTGTTTGTGAGAGACTGTACAGCATGAGAAGAACCAGCAGCTCCTTCATGCGTGCGGTGTGCTCGGTTTATTCCGAGAAGCTTTTGATCATAATGAAAGCACTTTATTCCCTCAGGTAGGTATTGGAAGTGAGGTACACTGGGTCAAATTTTAACAAAGGTAGAATCGATAGGGCTCAAGGTCAGTGCATCAGTGCACATCCATGTGAGGGTTTGCGGACTGGACTGCTGAAGGCTTTCCATCCGGTCGGTGAAACCAGCAGATCAGGTGACTTTTATGGTTCGGGGATTTTGGCCTAAAAATATAAACACATTTTAGAATTTAGCCCTTAAAAAGGAAATGTGGCCTGTGAGGTAGACAGGTGTACAGGTGATGTTCTGTAGTCCCATCACAGCAGCCAGAACCCGGCCGTACGCCATACGCCAATCCAAATCTGAGATTAAAAAGGCATTCTTAGATACATGCCACTCTGAGACTGAAAAGAAATCCACCAGTAAGTGTAGTGCAAGTGCAGTATTTGAGAGTCCCGAGCGCACAAAAATACCAGGAACCCACACCGAGAAGCAAAATATAGTTATTGGTTCACTTGGGTGGCAGGATTTCAATAAAAAATGGTATAAAAGACGTTTAATGGCTGTTACACATTCTTAGTGATAAATCCAACTAAATTTGACTCGGTGGGTCTGCAAATTCTTAGGGACACGAACAATGGCGGCACAGAGTTTACAGTGGAAAGATCCGGTCCCTGTTATCAGCATGGAAAACCTCCCCGGTTCTGTGTGACAGACACTCTCAATCTCACACTCTGATGCAGAGGTGCGACGTGGAGTCACTCTGGTAGAGTAGAAGAAAGTGAAAAAGAGCTGGAGCGTTTTCCTGCCTGTCTGTGGACTCGGCCACACGGGTTGTCCTCGATGCCCCGGTCACCCCGACAGGGGAGGTGGAGAAATAGAGCAAGACTAAGAAACAGAAAGTGGGCCAAAATTGATTGAGTCAAGACAAATGGATTGTCAGAACCTGAAAGAGAGAAGCTGTGTTTTCGTCTGGTATCCGAGGGTCGAGACACCTCTGAGCCCTTGGTCAGGCTCCAATCAGAAAGCAATGCCTGCAGCCAGGGGAGGACATGGATACACTAGGCTGCTCCCATCATGCCACAGGAGGGAGTTCTGTGCCCTCCCTCCCCCCTCAGAGGAGCTAAGTTTACACGCATGACCCAACACCAGCTCATCATTCTGCAGCCTCGCCTGCTTCTGTCCCTTTTGCTCATTTGGAGGCAGTGGGAATCACTCCCCCAGAACCTGGGACACTTTTTAATGACTTGTCAGGGCAGAATGTCACAGCGCTGTATGAAAAGGCACGGGGGTGGAAATGCTTTAAGCCTCGAGCTAGGGTTGGGTGTGTGCTCGCATTCATCTGAGCGTGTGTCTTTGTGCCACCCCATGTCTCTGAACGCACTTTGAGTTGTAAGCTGCAGGCTAAAGAGTGGAAAAGTGGCATATTGAAGGCACTGGGTAAATAATATGCAATTTTCTCACTTCGGCATGCTGTCAACTAAGATCAGACGGCAATAGGAGACTGAGGCTAAATGTCATTGTGGGACAGAGTGGAGAATTTGAGCATTTTTACCAGGTTGACGTGAAACACAACCACTAAAACAACAATGAAGGCTGCTTATTTATTGTTGTTTGATTGTATGTTGTTGAAGTTGAACTGTCCTGCAAGCATTTAGTTTAGTTTAGGTATTTATACAGCATCTTTTACAATAGATGTTTTACAGAGGCAGAAACCCAAAGCCTGAACCCCCAGGTGAGCACAGTGGCACGGAAAAATTCCCTTTTAACAGGGAGAAACCTTGAGCAGGACCAGGCTTCCAAGGAGGAACTATCCTGCTAAAAGCCTGCTGGAAAAAGGAAAAAAACAGGAAGACATGACAGAGAGTGTGAGAGAAACAAATATGCAACCATAATCCAGCATCAGAAAACTGATGTTATAAAGCGCCTTTTAAAATAACATTTGTTTAAGGTTAACTGTACGCTTTATTAAACAGAGGTTTTGTGTGTTCCAGTTTCAGTGAGATAGAAGAGATTTAAAAAAAAATGCCCCATTGCCCTGCGTGCACACACACAGGCCTGAAAGTAAAAATAATTCATAATAAAACAAAATTAGTCTGATGGGGCTGATTTTTAAAGCAATATTCCGGCATAGTTTCCAGCCTTAAAGTATGACAAGATAAAGCCCTGGAGCTGCCTCCCCCAGTTTTTGGGCTTTATGCTAAACTAAGCGTAAAGCCATGCTATTTAGTCATCGGAGCGTTGCATTCTAATGTGATGGTCCTTTCAGCTCACATCTCATTTATGATTGGTTCTAATGTTGCAGCTGATTATTACATGTCTGCTTAGGTATTCTGGTAACTGCTTTCTTATTACCTGTTGTTTATTTGCTGCCCAGTTAACTGCAAAACTAATCACATGTTTAATTAATTACTGCGCCTCTTACATCAGTTATGCACATCATAATGCGGTAATTCCAACAAATATGGAAATCTCATCCGTCAGGGATAGTGAAACGGTGCAACTGGGAGCTATAAGTCAAAACCAATGTCATAGAGGCTTTAGGTTCCTGGAAGGAGGGGAAAGAGGTGCTTCGCGTGTTCCACTTTAGAGGTGTGTAACACAGAGAGCTGTCCATCTATCACTCTGTACTTTCATTGTGGAGTGACCGCACAACTACAATTATAACGAGACCGGCTCTGCCAACACCCTGAAAAGGACCTCATTACTTTACCATTTTTTATGAAGTTCTATCTCGCCAGGTGACTCAACCTGACAAAAGGGCTTGATTAATTGACTTTCTGAAAAGTGGCCAGCCAATGTAACCACTGAAAAGGACAGTTAATGGTGTATTTTTGTAATAAAAAGGCCGGCCTTGCCATTAACTAGGATTAGCTGCTCCCCCATCAGAAACAACAATGGCTTACTCTGACATTCGCAGTCCTTATTTCAAATTAAAATAGTTAAATATATGACTTCATATGCTTCTAATTTACGAGTCATTATTTATGGGGATTTTATACAATTGATGCTGATAATGGAGTGTGGAGACTTTTTTTGCCTCCAGAACTCATTAAGGAGAAAATCATTTCCCAGAACAAATGATGCTATCATCACGTAGTCGGAGTACAAAATTATCAAAGACAAAGGTGCTCTGTGGCAGCGGAGGAATATAAACTCTGCTTTCCATTTCATTTACCTTCAAAACTACAAATGACCCTTTTCACCGCGAGCATCACTTTTAATTTAGCGACTCCCCCCCCCCACTTCCCTTTTTTAATCTCGGCTTTGAAAATGGAAAGCATTCCTCGTTTCACGGGTTGATTGTGATTGGTGAGATGAGCAGCTCTGGGACTGTTGTGTCACAGCAGTCACTCACCAGGAAAGAACCGACGTTACTGAAGAAGGAGCTGGTATAAATGCTTTGGTCAGCACGGTTCATGACGAGTACGCGCTCTTTGAGGAGACACAGTCAGGCGGTAGAGATCGATGCAGCCGGCAATCTTTGATTCTGCTTCCGCTCCTCTGCCTCGCTGCGTTTTTCCTTGTTTCCTCCTTCAGCTAACAGTAATCGAAGAAAAGAGCACGTACGCGCTTTGGAATTGATACAAAATGCACAAGATGTCGCTGGTCAAATCCCAAACTTGTGCTCGAACACTCACACAAGACCAGATCAGACTAACCCCGATACAAGTCAAGTATTAGGGAATAGACAGGATCTGATGCAAGCTGCTGAACTCTGGACCTTCATTTTCATTGGTGTCCTTTGCAGTCCCTGAGCTGCCCTAGTCCTGATGTGTGCAGCCAGTTGAACCGCAGTCGCTCAAGCACAGCAGCTGCAGATCCAGAGCGAGGCAGGCCAATGGGCCCGCTCATGAAAACGCAAGTAGGGCATGAAGAATATGACAACATGCAGAATGCAAACAAATCACCCCTTCTGTTAAAACAAAGGCAACTTCATGAGGGCTGGGAGGAATAAAAAAGCTTACACTGTACGCTAGCACAGGAAAGCTGCTAGCTGGCCTTCTATGTCAAGTATAGCACCAAGCAGGCTTTCAGATACAGTGTAAAGCTGTTGTGGAGGTGCTTATGCCAGCAAAAATATTAAGTTTGAGAGCATGTTTTGCATAAAAAGTGGCCAGATATAATTTTAATTTGCAGCACTAGCCCTACAGACAGGGAGCTTATTGATCATGAGAACTGTTTCTGGTAGTTTTGATTGAAGTCATGTTGAAGTAGGCCTTGTGTAAGTGTGTGTGTGTGTGTGTGTGTGTGTACTAAACAGACAGAACATATAACATCATGAATGAAGAGCAGGACGTTCTTTCGACTGAGAGGGTCTGTTAGAACAGTAAAGCAAAAAACAGGCACGCCGATCTACACACCTTCACCAATCAGTGACCTTTTTTTTTAGCACAGCTGTGTTTTGTTTTTTCTGTTTTTTTATAAACATTAGATTAGTTCATATTTCACACTAAAGCAGATGTGCAGCCCTGCCTTAAAGTAAACACATATGCCCATTCATGTGTCATTTATTTGATGCCACCATGGCGACGAGTCTCACGGCGAGAAGCCTGTCTGTCCCGGCTGACAGCGGCGGAAATGGAAACGCTTGCTGGACATCTGTCATCCGTGCTGGCAAACGCAGTCTCCTGCCTGCTTTGACAGATTTGTGTATGAAAGCATTATTCCTGTCCTCCAAACACATGTGCATATAACTGCGTGTTTAGCGCTCATGCATTGTTGACAGTGACACAAATCATCCAGACTCAGGATGCTAGTGGAAACCTGTAAGAGGACAGTGTGCGCAGAGAGGCTAAAAATGACATTTCTGCAGATGAGATATTGGTTTTCATATGTTTCATCTGTCATAATCACTTCAGTCATAAAGGACAGCACTGTCTTCTGTTGACATACGCCAGGATTATCACGGTTTATCTGCACCCTATATGATTTTAAAGTCCTCTCTGTTTAAGAGCATAAAAGGATTGCCTGCCTGAGTAGGTGAGAAGATGGAAACAGCGGGCCGCGCCATTCATGTGAAAGGACGGCTTTCGCGTTCGCTCAGGCTGCCTGTGCACGAGAGAATGATTTCTCGAGAGGTTGCTTTAGATGGAGAGTAATGGTGTAGGATGCGCACCACCTGCTCTCATCTGCTGAGTGCGAGCTAGTCACTCATCGGCGGGAGCGGCGCGAGTGCCCTTATTTGCCTGTGTGGTGTGATACAAAAGCACATTTGCAGACACAAATTTAATCCCGTTAGCGTGCAGCTCCAGTGACGTTCAGCCAACACGCTCAGCCTTTGCTTACAGCAAGCAATCCTGAGAGGATGGTAAAAGCCGGCGTGCAGCTTTTTCCAAATCCTCTGTTTACCTATTATATTAGCTCGGAACACTGAAGAATTGAGTTGACCTTTATTACAGTGTATAAATCCTAAGGACAGACTTTACCCTGTTCTGCCCCCTCCACACAAGCACGTAGCTGAATTTCATGGTTGAAGTAACGAGCCAATATTGAGAACATACTGAACGCTGAATAATTAAAGATAGGAGTTGATTACCAGGCACACTACATTTGTGGAGCTAATAAAATCATCATACACACATAGAGTCGGTTTAACAGTGCAATAATTTCTACTTGAGCACTTTCGGTGAGAAACTGAACTCCTCTTTGTGGGGTCTGACACTTAGATATGAATATTAGCAACGAGTGCGGAGCTCTCCCTTATTTCCATACCGATTTATGCAAGTGTAGGAGGAAGAGTGTGTTGTGGGAATGGAGGTGCAGAGAGAGGCAGAAAGTGAAAATGGAGTGGGAGCCAGAGTCGGGTAGTTAGAGGCAGAGATGGAAAACCTTTTTGTGCAGAAATAGATGGACGGAGGTGCAGATGGTGTGAGGGAGCTCAATTATAGAAGAGGGGGAAACACATTCTACAACGCAAACAACAGCCCATTCTAATAACTGCACCAGCAGATCCCTACGCGAGCTGGCTCGTGTGACCCCACTCTCGACAACATTTACAGTCCAGTCATGTTTGGATGCACTTAACAAAATAAAAATATATCACCGTATCCATCTGCTTCCCGTGCACTGAAGTAGGGTCCATATGTGGGTGTTTCGGGGTGTCTTTACCAGATGCCATGTCTTTGAGGTAGCTTTACCACCGTTTCAAAGGTGTTTGGCAAGTAAAGGAACTCACGGCAGATGTGTGTTTGTGCGAAGCTCAGATTTGCAGATGGTACTGCAGGAGGCCTGTTTTTCTCTACCTCTTTTCTCTACATTCCCTCACACATGTAAAGTCTAATGTGTGTGTGTGTTGGGTGCTGATGTGTTCCACACTGTTCCCAGAGTGTGTAGCTCATCAGAGCAGGTTTTTGCGCTCGGGTTTGAGGAGAAACAAACAGTCCTAGTCTCTACTGACATCAGTCACGTTTCTCCAACTGCCAAGCAACCATCCCGTTCTATCCATCCCCTTTTTTCCCATCTTGGGTTACTTGAGCACATTTCTCGTCCTCCCACTCAGAACGTCTTCTCCCTTGTCTCGTTCTCTGCTGTCTTGTTCCCTTCTCTTCCGTCTCCAGATGGATGGGATGCACGCCAGAGTGAAATGTCCTCAGGTGGACGAGGGAGATGCTCGAGCAGAGCGGTCGGTTTCTTTCTTTCAGCTGGAATCTGGTCTCTCTGAGCCCGTCGGCGCGTCTGTGGGACACGCTCGGGTCGCTGGGAGCTCAGGGGTCAGCCCCGCCTAGTTCTGTCCCTTCTCTCTGTGCAGTATTTGCCTGAAAAACACTCGCGCAAAGACACACTCTGAAATTTAGCAGCCGGGGCTATAGATGTGGTTGCCATGACAACGCAATGTCCTCTGCTGTATGATAATGCGTAAATGTACGCAGCAGTTGAAAAAGAAACACTCAGTACAAATATTTGTCTTGGTGAGGTGTGATGGCAACATTTCTCATTCCATGTCTCAACATTTAATTTCTTAAAGGCTTTTTTCTCCTCTTCAGGATAATTGCCAATTATGAGCTGTAATTGTTGAAAAGCGGACTTTTGAGCTGTAAAAACTTTTGAAGCTTCTAGCGTTTCCTTTTCAATAATCTCTCGAGTGGATTGTGATTAACCTGAGCCGACTTTAAATTTAGCAGCAGAAGAACATTATTTGTCTAAAAGATTCCAGCTGGAGATGGAAACATTAGGATCCTCCCCCCCGCTGGCTCATTTTTACAGTCAAATCAAATGCAGACAGGGTAATTGGTAGAGCGCAGAACAACACAAAAACAAAACTCAGGAAATAAATATGTTACCATAGTTTGTGTATAAAAATCACATTTGGTTTTAAATTAGTTTTACCTTTAAATAGGCCAATTCACCCTAATATATAAAAACAGATCTCACACATCTCTGTAATCAGAGCTGAGGTTGTGTGTAACATTGTTTTTTCCCCACTATTAGCATTCTGCTCTGTCAAAACTGATGCTTTTAGGAAAAGAATGCTGTTCTTTTATCATTTATTGTTTTTTTTTCTACCAAAGATAATATAATAAAGGTTGAAGAAAGCAAAACATTTCTTTGTGGAAAAAGCTCTGTATTTTTATTTGTCATTTCTTCAATGATGATTCCGTAAACTCTCTTTAATCAGTGTGCCGTGTAAAGAAGATTGAATCAGTTGAATTAGCTATGGTTTCGTTTCATTTTCTCCCTTTTTTTCTTCCTGTTTTCTCAGAATCTGTCGGAGCTGTTGGCAGTGGTGCGTCTCCCTTTCATTCACCCGTCCTACCTGCTGAATGTGGTGGACAACGAGGAGCTGATTAAGTCTTCGGAGGCGTGTCGTGATCTGGTCAACGAAGCCAAGCGCTACCACATGCTCCCCCACGCGCGACAGGAGATGCAGACGCCCAGGACCCGACCGAGGCTCTCTGCCGGTGAGCCAGGCACTAATTTAGTTAAACCCAGCAGACTCTCTGACCCAAGAGGTCTAAATGGGGACTGCCTTGACCTTAAACTTACAGGCACTGATTTATATAGAACTGTGGGCTGCTCTCCACCAAATTTGAAATCTTTGAATCCTCGGAATTGGCCGACCAGCATGGCTAACTCACTTTTTTTTTTTTTTTTTTTTAACACATCTCGGTTTTTAACACCATATTTGCCCCATGAGATGGGCCATTTCTTTCAAAGAAATCTGGCAGCCATTTGCCGCCAAACCACCGCCGATGTCCACGCCATCCACCACTGTGTTTGTTTACATCATTAAAAGCAAGAATCATTCCTGGAAATTGGAAGGCGCCTTGCAAATTGCTTTTGGCTGTTAGATTTTTCCCTCAGGTTGGCCGGGGCCTCACTCTATCCCCCTGTAAAGACCTCCCTAATTATAGCATCTGCATGCTATCATAACGTTCGCACGGCACACCTAACTGTTTGCCACACGTTATTTTCTGCTTGGTAGGATAAAGATAATGACCAAACAAATGACACTTTATGGAGAGAGCATTTTACTAGACCAGAGATGGTGTTGAGTCATTGTGTTTACTAGCCGGTTAACAAATATTGTGCAAATTCCATTAGGTCAGTATATTTTTTTGCATCTTTAATTGCCCATTTTGTGGTTGCTTGAGGATTTATAAAACATTATTTTGCTCTTGAGGTAAAACAAGCAGTGGCACTACACGCCTTGAGTATCTTCTCATTGCTAATTCCTGAACTGTTTCTTTGCTCTCTGCTGCCTCTGGATGCATTTTTTGCTAAGACTCAGTTTTACTGTTTGCTATGTGCATATCTAATGTGTCATGTGGGCCCATTATACCGGCTAAAGTGCGTATTGATTCACGGTAAACTCAGTGGCTCGCACTGGTGGCTCAGTACAACAGAATTGTGTAATACATAAATGTTTCTGGGGTTGTTGCATTTGTGACGCATTACACCCTGATAGTTTAACAAATGAGAATTATCCTCAAGTGGAAGTAGACGTTTCTCTCAAGTTTGAAACTTGTTGCACTGGTTCCCTCGCTAGGTCCCCAAGTTTCGTTTGGGTTGTGCTTGTGCGGCTCGGCCATCTGCTGCACTGGTCTGTGTGGGCGCAGCACGGTGCCCTCCGGCAGTGTGGGTTGGGAGATTACCACCGGTGCACGCGGGACAATGAAAGGGATGAAGAATGAAGTAAAAGCAAAAGGAGGGTTTGAGGTCTTTGGATGAGTAGAAGAAGAGGTCAGGATGTGGTGGTAGACGGAGCCGGGGGATCCGAAATGAAGTCTGAAGCACAGGCGTTTGATTGAGTTTATTCCTCAAGCACGCGTCTGCTTGTGTGAACGCGGAGCGAGTGTGTGGCCGTGCGCCTTTAAATGTGCACAAGCAGATGGGGCGCCACCACCTGAGCTCCGTTGATAAGTCTGTCAGGCGGAAAGGGAAGGGAAAGCTTCCGTCGGCGAGGCTCTTTTTGCTGAGAGCAGCCAACCTGTGAAGTAGAGATGTGGACGTACGTGGGCGCATTTAGGCAGGATTTGTTTTTTAAATAATACAGTAAATTAAACTGGACATACATGTATGTTTTCAGGTACAGAAAACATGGTAAAAGGAGCTTTGTGAGCATCAGTCTAATCATATTTCAAGTCAAAAATAAGCTTATTTTTTATCTCTGAACCCCCTCCCGTTGGAGCGCATGCTGGCTACTTTAATCCACTGACCTTAGAATTGTAAAATTATAGATTTGGTGGATTTAGTTTGGCACAAAGTGTGAAACTATGAAAGTGGCTAGTTAGGACGTATGGCTTATCTTCACCTAAGTGTGTCAGGATAAACTTTTTCCACCAAATCCTAGTCACTTTAACAGCTTAGTTTCCTTCCTACTTAACGTGGGTGCAAGCAGGGTAAAATGAAGTCAAAAATATTTCTTATGTGATGTATGGATGTTGTTACATGGAATCAAATGAAAAAGCAGCTTGAAAATTGCATTAACGCCAACAATGGCGTGCGTTCCAGATCTTGGATATTTTTTTTATAAAGCTCACAAAGCACATCAAGGCTGGTAAAGCTTTTAAGCTCAACTTTAATGGACTGAATATGTGTTCAAAGGATGAGCGAGATTTCTTTTTTTTTCATATTTTTTTTTTTTTTTTTTACATTTTAGGGAGAAAGCAAAGACGTCTTAATGAGTTCTCCATTAGCTGGAAGCGTAAAAAGCCATTTCTATAGCAGCCTAATGCAATTAGCCAGATGTTTCCTGCACATCCGGCCATGTTTCACAGGTTTTACTGGCTTGCTGTATTGTTGTTCCTTTATTTCCCTCTACAAATGCTTTTTATTGCTCTTTTATTGAAGGGAGTTGACAGGTCCTGCCATTCGGTGCCAAGTTAATGACAGCTGTTTAAAGTTAAAGTAAACGGTGCAACTCAGCAAATATTTGAACAGAGCAAATTAATTTCAGTATCATCAGAGGTGAAACCAGCCTTTATGGCTTCAGGTTTATGTTTCAGTTGCATGGCAGGCAAAGGATGTGATACACTTTCTCATTTCTTTTGTTTTCTTTTGGTTTTTTTTTTTACTCGTTTTGCAGCTTTTTGGTGACTTGATGTCACACAGAATAATTTTTTAGACACAATTTTAGCAGCAACAAAGTTATTCATCATATATACTATAAACTTTACTATGTTTTCCTCGTTGGAGTTTTCGCCTTTAACTAAAGAATTTTAGGCTAATTTAGACTCATCTCTGTAATCAGACCTCTCTTAATGTAACATTTTAAAACATTTAGTTCTTATTGTCGGTGAACATCTGTTTCACTTGGATAGAAAAAAAAATGTACAAGCGTTTTACAATGAATTAACAGTGTTGGGTTGACTCTAGGTATGTATACATTAGTGCTAATTGTTTCATTAGACTGTGGATGTGCATCTGATTAGACTTTCCAGGGGTTTTAAAAGCTCAGTCGCTGGTGTTTGAGTTTCCTCACCCACTCTGATTGTGATCTTATTTTTAATCTCCGTATCTGCATTTGTATTCATAATGGACTGCCAAAGTTTTCTTTTCCACTGTTGCACCCTGACAAAAGCTAGGTGTTATGTTCCCGTTTTCTTCTTTCCACATCTGACACCGCTCTCGACTCACAGGAGGTTGGAGAGCGCCGGGGCAAACTGTTAGTTCAACCCAGCCAAGTGGAATAGCACTCAGACAAATGAGCTGTAATGACGAGGAGACGCAGGGGTCCAGCCCGACTCGCACTGTTTTCCACACACATACACGCAACAAAACTTTTAAACACACTCAGGGATGATCATTAAACTTCGGCTCTACTCGTTCCTGGCATTTTTTCCTCCTGTCCACTTATATTTAATCAAGTGTTTCTTTATTTAGACTGTTTTACGCCTAGTTAGGAGAACATACAGGACAATCAGATGACTCTCCTGTGACACCTTTCGCCCTCAGATCCTGACAAGGGCCCAGATAGCTCCGTCTTCCCGACCGCTCCTCAACACTGACTGTCGCTCCCTTTTGTGGAATCATTAAAAGTATTTGTCATCTTTCTCTCTGGCCGAGTAGAGCGTCACCAGACACGGAGATCCTGTCAGTACAGTATGTTGAAAAGACCAACAGACCACTTTCTGTGTCTTTCACTGGTTTTATTCAGGAGTTTTGTTGATTATTGTCCTTTTCTATATAATTATTTAGCATGATTTGTCTTTCAAAGTTAATGTAGCATGACATTACTCTATTTCACCCCTCAAAAAGCAAAGGCGCAATGCAAGTGAGTGTTCCAGAAATGTCTTAATCGCTCTCTGTGAAGAGTGCCCTTCAGATCCTCTGCTAATTTTTTTCTTTTTTTTTTTAATTATTAGTGTCTATTTGAGGTAAAGTGCAGGAAGAATAAAGGAACCTTTAATAAAGTTGGATGGATTGATTCAGCAGAGTGAATGTGGCCCATCAGTAAAACACATCCATCTCGGCTCGTAAATGTAACATGTGGGCATTAAATCCAGATTAGATAACCTCTGGTCTGAATGTCTGCGGGGGATGCAACAAAAAAATCAAATAGTCATCTCAAACTGCCTGAAGAGGATGCATAGAGAGAAAGATGGAGAGAAAGCCAACAAACTTGATTCCTTCTGCTGCAGTTTATGCTCAGACCCAGAGCGAGAAGCAGTTACAGGTACACGGATCAGCCTCAGCATGACTCATGCGAAATCTGGTAGCTTGACCCGCGGTGCCTGCTGCAAGGCTGCTTCGGCCTCATCCAATATTCAGTGTACAGACTGAACCTGGTTAGAGCGGTGTCGCTGCGTGTAACCATGGCGAGGATTTGGTTGCTTGACACGGGTCTGCACTTGGTTCCATCACATTCCAATGTGTAAGATTAGAGTATTATATTATCCTAATACTCCAGGAAGATTTCTGTCATCTTGACACAAAAGGCAGGACTGGACTGAACCGTGATGTCACCAGCCACTGGCACAGGTGCATGACTTTGCAAACTAACATATAAACATTATGCACCTCCCTGAACTTTGAGATCACCTAAAAGCCCTGCACCTCCTGATCCTCACCAGGCTAAATTAACACCCTGAGGAAGAAATCATAGGATTAGGAAAGAGGGGTGTGGGGAGAGCAAAAGAGAGAGATTAGACGGTGGCTGCTGAGATAAGAGGAAATGGTTATGGACCAGCATTGTGATAGAAATGACTCTGCGAGAGTGCCCGGATAGGTAGAAGTCTAAATACCTAGTGAGCAAAAGTTCCAAAACTTCCAGGGTTTTCGGGGTAATCATTATTTAAATACATGTAAACATACCTGTACATGCACTAAACACATATGGGTGTTATCTGACTAAAAAACATGCATAGTCATTTGGCACAGTAATAAAGTAAGAACTTTAAAGACATGAAAAATGGAGCTTAAATCCTTATAATCTGACTAGGGCAATAATAAGAATGTAATCATGCGTAAAGTACCGAAGTAAGACCCTTATGGATTTGCTTAAGCCTTCATAAGCATAAAGGGTGCATTAAAAGGATGGCCGAGGCTCAGGAGATCTGTGACTGGTTACCACACGTCACGAACGGGCTGCTGTTGCAGCGTGGGTGAAGATGTGTAAACCAGTGACTGTGGCAACGGTTGTGAAGCTGTCTGAGGACTCTGGATCTGTAAGCCTGTTAAATGCAGGTCCATTAACAATTTATATTTATGTGCATGAATGGTTTATGTTTAAGCACTGAAACAATTTTTTGTATTTTAAAGATGTTAAAATAATGAAACTGGTCACGTATCCTGACACTGGTCATCTATCATTCTGTGTGTTGACGCTGTGTGTGTTGACTTATTTAGACACCACTGATGCTTTCTGTCCACAGCAGAAATTTTTGGCACACGAAGGAACGAATCATTGGCCTAGTATTCCTGAGACGAACTAAACCTAGAGACAAGCTAGTGTCGCTGACACAATCAATCGCATTTTTGCAGCAGAGCTCCCCTGACCGACCACACCGAGTATAGTCTGACATCTATGGGATGAAACCTGGATGGAAGACACACGGACATTTTTGCAACGACTCTATCGCCACAAGGTCATTGCAGAGCTCATGAGCTCTTCTGCTGTTTGAATCTGCGATGCTTATTACTGAACTCGACGTTCTTTAGGCAATAGAGCTCTAATGTCTGTTAAAGGAGTCTTTGCAACATCACTTCAGAATGAAAAGACAATTTGTAGAATTTTTAAAAAATGTGTTAAAATAAATTGCTGCAATGACTGACCTAATCT
>CAAE01014646.1:37323-57004 GCA_000180735.1 Tetraodon nigroviridis | reverse complement strand
CCCCCCCCCGCCCCCCAACATGTTTTATCTCCCCATCAAGGAACAAAGAACCGACAAACAAACTGATATCATCGCCACTGTGGTGGAAATCCCAAAAACACAAAAAAGACAATAGCATATGATAAAAAGTCTCCATAATAACAGCCAGATGTGCTGTTTATGCTGCACATCTGCTTGATTTCATAACTTAAATTTGTCTTTTAGTGCACTGATTTTTGTCGCTAAAGCTAATCACGGAGCGTTTTGTCTCGCAGGCTGAAATCCCTTCCGCCAAAATCAAAGTAAATCGTACCTAAACTTTAAATCAGGAACCAATAAAATAATTTTGATCAGTTTTGGCCAAAATATCATGAATTTAAGCTCCGAACACGAGCTGACAGTTCATGGTTTTCCATTTCACCCTAACCGCTCACGTCCATCTTTCGATCCCTCACCCTTTCCTCCGTCCAAACCCCCATCAAGCCCATGACTAACTGACAGCCATCCCTTTGAGGTTTCATTTTGGGAGGAAACACAGAGACAGATATATATATTCACACACACCCAGGCAACATCTGATCCGAAGCCAGGACTTTGCCCGTCAGCGGTGCCGCTCTCCTGTTGTGTTGCGTTCTGACAGGCCGGTGTTGGCCTGTGCTGGCTTGTGAATGTGTTCGGGGCTTCAGGGGTCAGAGCAGCACAGCAGTCTCTGCGCCCAGATGTGGACTCTGCCTGACATGTCCGACCAAGCGGAAAGCACAGAGAATAGCCCCGCACATGTGCACTGCACAATAATAAAGAGTTTAAAGCGTGCAGATGCACTGAGGCGTATGTGCTGTTGCTTTGTTTGGCCTATGTCAACTAGTGTACCAGAGTCTTCATGGTTTAAAGATTTTTTTTTTTTTGTAAGGAAACTGCATGTTTGGTTTAACAATGTGATAATAAAAGTCAACAAATCCAACAAATTAGCAGCACCCAAAAATGTAATGTTTGCATATCCCGAACCAGCTTTAGGTTGAATTAACTCTCTGTTGGAAGCAAACTGAATATACAGACATCATACAAACGTTCAACACTGGAATATTGATTGATGCGCTCAGGAAAAGAAAACCCCAAATTGGTTCAGACGGAGACATCGGCTAGTGCCAAGTTAGTTGTGGAAGTCAGTATCAACAGGAACTGAGACATCTAATGGGATGAAGGGAAAAAAAGAGATGAAAAGGGATGAAAAATGTAATCCTTTCAAGGCGTGGAAAACAGTCGAACTTTTATAATCCAATAAAGTTGAAGAATAGTGTACGAAAAAAACAAAAGAAGAAAGGTAAAGTCTATTTGCAGGGAAGAACAATGGCAGAATTGAGTCAGAGTAATGATTGACCATTTTGCTTTTGTGGGAGGCTTATCAGAAAAAAAAAAAAACAGGGCTGTTTTCACTTTTCTGTGGGAAGAACAGAACCAAACTCACATTGGTTAGCATATTGTGGGGTCTGTCAGAGGTCTTAACGAGCATGGAGATGTAAAAATTAAGCATTAGCTGAGGCTAAATCCACTGAGTAATTCGCATCTCGCAGAACAGGCCTTTTGTGCGTTCTTTTCATTATCGCCCCCACAAACCATCTTTCTTTCAGTTTCTTCTTGGGCCATTGCTTTCTTTTTCATCCCATGTGGAAGAACATATCCTTCAAATCTCAGAGAGGAAAAGAGTGAGGCGGCTTTAAGCTGTCCACTAAGTCTAAGCTGTATGTCCACGATATGTCAGAGGCAAAGCTTTCTGCTCCGTCTGTTTGCTCAGCCTCTGCAAAGCTCATTGTAGTGGCACTATCGCTGTCTTCTTTCACCCCTCTTTCTTCCTCCTTGAGGAAATTCTTTCTGTTTTACCAGCTTTAAAGATGGGGGGAAAGGAAGCTTAAATATAAGGAGGTGACAGAAGTAACAGACAGCTGTCTATAGATACGCCTTTCTAGAAAGCCTGTGTGTGAAAGTATTGATGCGGGCAGCTGAACTTGTGGTTTGGAGGGCTGAAAGTAGCTTTCCTTCCCTTCTTTCCCTTGCTCTTGCTCGCCTCATATCTCTGCCTCCCCACGGCCCTGCTCTTCCTCTCCGGCTCACCTCCTGCTGCCTGCCCGCCTGCCTGCCTTCCTGCCTGCTTGCTTGCCTGCCGGCTGCTTACAAAAACACAGCTTATTTTCTGTCTGGCAGCTCATCGTCTTGCCGTCTCACTAGAGTCTGTGAGGACCTGAAACACGCATGTGGCTGCCTGCCAGCCCATTTGTGTATTTTGGATCACTGGTGGCTTTATAAAGTACCTGCTTGTGTGTGTTTGCATGTCTGAGAACACAGAAAGGTCCCGCGCACGTCTCAAGCAGCTTTTTAATCACTGAGGTCTGCACCACCTGTGCATATATGAGCCAGGGTATCTGTGCATGTGTAAATGTCGATTTCCTCCCATCGATTCTCATATGCATGGTCCAAAGAGAGTGTAAGTGTATAGGTCAGCGCTTGAGAAGAGACTTAAACAGTCAAGCAGCTGCTAAACAAATTGCAGCCCCATTGCTTCTATATATACATTCAGTCAAAACCTTTATTCATTTTTCATTTGAATTTTCCCTATAAAGGTGGGGAACGGTGATACTGTGGCTTGTATTAGTTTTTCTGCATCAACCTTTAACAGAACATGTGATATTTAATCTAGTTACAGCTGCCCCAGGTCCCTCCAAAAGCTTGATTTAATTTACGCACATCCCACAATGTAATCATGGTCACAGTAAAGGATTTAATTACCGTTCCTATTCCTATTTTATTCCTATACTTCCTATTATAAATGATTTTATCTTGAAGTACATTTTCTGGAAGTTCCCTGGCTATTTTGAACTACACAGAATTACTTTATGGACACGAGTCATTCTTTTTTTCCATTTATTTTGCCGTGTTATCTGGCTAGCTGACGCTTATTCCTGGAATATTCACATGATTGGAAATGTCTGGTTTTGTGTAGCCGATGCTTCACGACACCTCAATTTCCCTGTGGATCTGCAGCACAAAGGAATCATGTGCTTAGAGGGGAGTAACATCCATCTTCCCTTGTAGTCCAAGCAGCCTCTGAAACTTCTCTTTTTATGTCTTCCCTTCCTTTGTCCTCCTCCACTCTCTCCTCCTCCGTCCTCCTCCCTTTTCTTTGTCCTCTAGGTGTAGCTGAGGTGATAGTTCTAGTCGGAGGGCGTCAGGCAATCGGGATGAACCAGCGCTCCCTGACAGCCGTCACCTGTTTTAACCCCCAGAACAGTAAGTGGTACCCTCTGGCCAGCCTGCCCTTCTACGACCGTGAGTTCTTCAGCGTCATCTCGGCGGGGGACAACATCTACCTGTCAGGTGAGCTAAATCGCCGGTTCTGGCCGTGCAGGTGTGCTTCCGCTATCTCAGTCATTTAGCAGGAGGACAGTGGCGGACAGCACTTTGTCACTCTGCAGTCGTGACAGGTTCGCCTCGTTCTGCATCGAGGAACACAGAAAACTTCCTCACCCACATGCATTCCACACTCCCCTGGAAGTCCCATTTCTTCCAGCAGGCTAGTTTAGCCACTGTAGCAGCCTGGGTGCTTGTCCCAGCTCGTCCCTCTGGAGGATACTTCATATCCCTGAGTGCCCCAAAGGTCCTAAAGAAGCTTGGAAAAAATCTGCAGAGGCAGAGACCAAAACAAGATGGCAGCAGGGTGAAGATCATCGGCAGGGTGTATGTTTTGGACTCTAATTTCTAAATTTTAACCAACCCTTGAAATGCATTTTGCAGATTTACTATGAACATTTTATCTTCCTCTTCACTTCTGGTTTCCTCCTAAAAAACATGCTGAAGATTCTAGAAATTACTGTAGAAAAAGGGTTAATTTCATTTTTTTTTTAACTGTTATTAAAAAATATGTTAGGCTAAACCACTAACTGAACCAGAGAGAGAGAGAAGTTGAGAGGATATTGCACACAAGGAAACATGCAGGCTCCAACCTAATAAAGCCACCTAGACCTTTGTTAAACCGCTTCCGACCAAGTGAATTTTTTCTTCTCTGGATCTGCAGCCTGGAAAGCCCAGACCGGCCCTATGCCTTTGAATTATAGACTAATCCTTTATATACCTAGAATGCCCCTTTTCTCAAGCTCGTTTTGCCCAGCTTTGACTGATCTTTCTAATTCTTGGGAGTTATTAAGTTGATCTGTTACTATGTTTTTTTAGTGTTTTTTGGACAGTAGAAACACAGTAAGCACTCTGATTGCCTTTGTGATGCACCTTTAAGTTGCTGCAGCAGAATGTCTTTTTGCTTGGTTCATTTATTCGAGAACCTTGCACATAGCCATACCCGAGGATGCAGCCTTTATCCAGCACGTATCGATTCTCTTCTTTGTTTTTCTGTAGAGTTATATGGTAAACACTTTGAAAAGTGTGAGTTTCTGTATGTTGATGTTGCTGTTGACAATTATCACCTGTTTTTGTTTCAGAAGTTTTACAAATGGAAAAGGCCAGAGATCATCTGGAATGCATGTGCTTGTAGAGAAATTATGCATGTGTGTGTAACAAATAATACCACAGTTTATTTAAAGATGGAAAAGGTCGCATTACCATGACATTACCAGGCTGTTTTGTAGACGCTGACATGCGAGGAGGTTTTCAGCCTTGGCAGCAGTATGCGTCCTCTCAGAGCACTTTATTTTTTTATTCCTAATCAAACTTTGATTAATCTATTAATTATGGAAACGGTTAAAGTATGCATAACCTTGTATTTAAAGGGATTGTATGTAAACAAAAATGAAAAATTCACATTCATTATCTAATCAGTTCCCTGCAGGTTGAAAGACTGGAAGTTCCTGTTCAGACAAATAGTGTTGTTTGTGCTTCATCCTAAAAGCTCTTCAGAATATAACAATTTAATACGCAGACCATCAAGGGAAAGTTTTAACAAGCTGTTGTTTGTGTTCTCCACAAAGATCTGTATTAAGTAGAGCAAAACATGTAAATATTAATTCGCAGTTGTCTAAGAACCCTGATCCCTTCCTGTCTTAGGGGGCACCGATTCGGGGGTGATGGTGGCTGACGTGTGGTGCTACATGTCCCTGCTGGACAACTGGAACCTGGTTTCCAGGATGACGGTGGCCCGCTGCAGACACAGCAGCCTGGTGTACGACGGCAAGCTCTACACCATCGGAGGCCTGGGCGTGTTGGGAAACCTGGACCATGTGGAAAGGTAGGGGACACCGACACTCGGGATGCCAACTGGGAAAGGCCTGCCCGGAATTTTACAGCCACCTCAGAGCAGATGACTGCTGACCACTCCGGAGTCACTGAATAAATATTCACATTGCGCTGCAGAAAACACGACAGATGGCGGGGCTTGTGTTGGTATGGCGCAGCATATTGCAAAGACGGGACGGGTTTCCTGCAAGAGCAAAAGTTGCGGAGGAACAAGGCTTATTTAACGCTCGTGGCTGCGACAGCTGCGGTTGTGTAGCGACGAACTTCCTTGGAAACGTTGGATTTACCCTCAGTGAGGAGAGATGAGCACGTCTCCTTTTCTCACTTTCTTTGAAGGTCGTCAAATGTGTGTTTGGTGTTTTCTTCCTGCTTTGGCTGACGCTCGTCACCGTAAACAGTCATGTGCAGAATATCCAAAGAGCCTCTAAAGGTGTGATGGATTCTCATGTGCTGACCGCTTATGCTTGCTGAATTTATTTTTCAAAAAGAACCATTGTCTTGTTTTATTTGCTACTTTCTAACCTGGATTGAAAAGTGAGTTTCACCCAAACGAGGGGAGCTGGCTCCCCTGCGTTGCAAAGTGAGATTAACCAAAGCAATCAAAAGAACATTATGGAGTGTATTAGTGCAGGCCGCTGCTACTCATTACCCAGCAGCTCAATTGATCTCCAAAGCCGTTCATAACGCACAACAGTCCTCCAAATGAAACAGCCTAATTTGATATTTCCCTGTAATGCTGCCATGCAGTGTTGTTATGAAGTGGGTAGATGGAATATTTGCCCCATAATGGAAATGCTTTTGATTCCTCTGCCTCTGAGTTTAATTTGAGAGCTGCTGATGCATCTGGGACTTTCTCAGTGTGTTCCGATACTCTTTTTTTTTTCGAGTCTGGGATTCTTTAGGCGCTCAGCAAGTAGCCTCAATTATCAGCACCACAAAACTTTAACCTTCTTCTGCATTTCCACGAGCTGGCAGCAAGGCTGCTTTCCACAGCCTTGCTGCCCTTTGCTGCACCCTTGAAGGTTAGAACAGCAACGAGAAATAACCCACGTACCAAACAAAACAGGCAACCGTTAATAGTCAGGAAGAAAATGCACGGAGCCGAAGCATTTATAACACGAGGTCAGGGTCACATTCGCCAACCTCATCATTTAAAAGCTGTTCTCCCAAGCTGTTTGGGCAAATTGTCAGAGATGTCAATAGGCTTGTTTCTTAGCAACCCGGACCCTTGCTTTCTTTCTTTCTTTTTTTTTTTTCTTTGGCTGGAGTAGCTATGTGGAGCGAGGGCAAGAATCAATTCTCGTGGTCTAAAGATCAACTGGTATTGTTTACATTACAGCGGCCATGTTTGTTTATGCTGAAGAAAAGGAAATTTTAAAGGCCTGTTGGGATCTGATTGTCTAAAAGTTAGGCTTAAGGTATGTTAGAATTCCTCCACTTTTCTATTCAACAGATATGAAGAATGTCTCCACTTATCATATGTCATATAAGCATCAGTTGTTTTCATCAGTTTTTTCTTCTTCTGGAAAAAAAATCACATTTGGTTTGATGCAGCTACGGCAACCTTAGACTGGAAACTTACTTTAGCTACAAAATAACTGTCAAATCCTCCTTTGAGTTTACAACCATACACAGAGTGAAACTTTTCTTTTTCCAATGGCCTTGGCTTCCCAAAGCTTATTGGCTCTGCTTCTGTATGGCTGTCTGAGTTTGCATTTAGCATACATTGATTTAAAATTGCAGATTTAAAATGTTTTAATTCATATAAATCTCTCCAAGCTCTTAGTTAAAGGCTATTACTAAAGTCTTTTGTATTACATTTCTGTGTTTAAACAAACCGGCTGTGATGGTCTGAGGTGATGCTACAGTTGTTCCTTTTTTGCTGTATTTGCATGAGCACTTCTGCGCATGGACTCCTGCATTTGTTTCAAGTGTATGCTAATGTACTCTTTGCTGTACACACAGTATACGTGTGTCTGTACAGTCAGTCTCAGCCGAGGTTTCCCACCTCCCAGCTCTCAGTTTCATTGCTCTGCTCCCTCCTAATTTACAGGCTTTCCCTCCCCGTTGCTCGCTCTCCATCTCTCCATCCATCTCAGCGAGGGTTTCACGCTCCTAACCGTGAAATTCACCCCTATTCACAATTATGTCTTCAATCAGAGTCGTCTCAAAGCTAGTTGGATGCAGGCTTTCTTTGGGACCAGCAGGAGGTCCAAATCAAGCCTCACAGGACCGAGCAGGCTTATTCCCATCTAAGCTCTCTACGCTAATGACTGACGGATTTTTAAGGATGGGAGCAGTCAGGTTCAGGAGGCTTTTAACTTGTAATCAGGTACCCTGGGCCTGCGCGCTTCCCAGCATTCTGATCTTTTGGCAACTTAATATGATTGCAGATGCTGAATAATTCATGGGTGTCTAATGATGTGTCAATCATGGATGGTTTTGTTTTATTTATCGTGCACTATGCACAGGTTTGTGAGTCCTCCATGCTCTGTTGCAAGTTAATATTGCATGAAGAGTGCTAGCACCATGACACCGACTGCAGCGGTGAGGCTTTCCCATCAGTTATGCCATTTGACTAACAAGTGGGGAGGAGAGAGGCGCAATCTACAGATGACCATGTGGGATTCTTTTAGAACTTAAATGCCCCTGGGGTGGGGGTGGCTATAAAGTCTGGAGAAAAAGTTCTGGAAGTGCTATTGTTTAGGTGCTGTGTTTCAGATCATTACTGGCACGGCTGGTGTTTTAATGGTGCCTGCACGACGTTGCGCTGCTGCATTCAATTATTCAGCCGACGTCCGCTGTCGCTCTTGGTTCTTCAGCTCCTATAGCTCCCCCCCACCCCCCACTGCTGATTCAATCGCTGCTTTGGCTGTCAAAGAATGTTGGTTAGTGTCTTCTACAATATCTTGTGAGACACTCTAGAAAAAGAAAGGACTTCTCAGAAACGTCACCGCTCCGCACCGTGATCAGACCCAGCGAGACTGAAAACTGCGGAAGGTGTCGTCATCACACCTTCACAGCTGGTGAAGCTGCAGGCTGGCATGTGCCCCGGCGCGTCTTTAAGTGCTTAGGATCCCCAGCGGGGGGTGCCCATGCGGTGTTGCCGGTCAAACAACCAGGCTTCCTTTTGTGGAACGCTGTGGGGGCACCTGCTTTGAGCTCGTGCAAAGACAAAGACTATGGGGGCTTCTTGACTTCTGGTGATTGATGGGCTGCCTCCTAGCTGCCCGCAGGAGCACGGTGGACAGATCTGCTGTTTTTCTCCCTTTTTTTTAACTTTCTGCAGGCAAACAGAAGCTGTCACAAAGAAAGAAGACATCTCACCAACTTATACATAATGCCCTCCACTGCAAAGCTCTTCCTCCCAGAACGAAAACACATTGCGAATGCGCATTGTATGTTTTAGGCTGGTTCTTGCATGCATGCATCTGGAAGTGGAGGTGGACGTTCTTTGTCCGTTTCAGCTCCCTGCCGAACAGCCCTCCCTTTTGGAAACGGGGAAAATAGCCAAGGCGAAGATGCTAATGACAATGACGCGCCACATTGCTCGGCAGCCCGAGGTGTTCAGTACCCTGCAGCGCCATCAGTCAAAAAAGAGGAATGAGAGAAGATAGCCGAGAAGGGTTTAGCGGCAGAGAGCCGCCGAGGCGAGATGAGAGGAGTTTGTGGAAGCGGCAGCCCCCAGGTGGGCCCGGGAGCGACGCGCAGTCAGTGGCACTGGCACCACTGGACTCCTGTGAAGATTCGCTCGCTCTTCAATCTGAAGCCCCTCAGCAGTAGTGAACAGATGAGCTGCGGTGCACGTTTTCCAATCTCCCTGTGTTTGTTACCGGGTAGAACTGTTTCATCGTATTGGATCAGACAGCGCCCGGGGTGGGTTTGCGAAGGGGTACAGCATAGAGGTGTGCGGTGCAGCCACAGCATGGCATTGTTCGCAGGGACAGACTCCTACAGCCCCCCTACTGCGGCAGGCGCCCCCTGCCGAGCTAATCCCCATCTCCACAGGATTAACTAACTTCACAGCGTCGCCTCCTGCCGCGCTGTCAGGACACTGGCTCACCCCCAGAACTTCCCCAACCACAATTATCTCACCTCGCCCTGTGGAGTGGTCAGGATTTTGTTTTGCCGCCAAAATTTTGGGATGATCTTGATCTTCAGTCATTTCCGACCTCAGCGGGGGAGCTTCTGTTTGTGATTTTTAAGACTTGAGAGAAAGATGTGGACACAACTTCCACATCTCTCACTCCTTTGCCTCTCTAGTGCTGACTTTTTGTACCTCCACCCTCACCTCCCTCCACAGTGCTGATGAAGTGGACCGCAGCTGATCTGTGTATTTGGCACCGTCCGTTCTGTCCGACACGCCCGAGCAAAGATGGTGTATACTCAAATTTCATGCTGATGGAGGACTTGGATGGCGTGTGTCTGTGTGTGTGAGCGCGTGCGCCTCTGTGAAACTTATGGGAAGGTATTTGTGCAAAGAGGCAGGTGTGTCCAGGGATGGTACGGGGAGGGAAAACAGACGGAGGCTGCAAGTAATGAGCACTACAAGTTGTATGCGCCTTCTCTGCGCTGATAAACGATGGGCCGGCGAGCGCTTTCAAGCCTTCACCAACAACCCTCTCATTTGTCTCTACTTTCTCCTGGTCTTTTCCTATTCCCCCCCACACCTTACACATTACTCTATGAAATAGACAAATATGAAAACGCTTCCCACTTTTCCGGTCTTCCCACCGATCTGCCATCCCATCGCTCCTCGTAGCAGCAGTTCATCGCTGCCTAATTATTGGCAGTTAGTCTGTGACAGATGCAAACGAGATGGCTGGAAGTGGCACCGCCATCGCCTCACTGAAACGAGCATCAGATGACCTTTAGAAAGCGAAACCCCGGCAAACCGTGGCAATATTGAGTCTCACCTGCACCCGGAACAGACATTCGCTCTGGAGGTTGAAAGGTTATTGGTTATATATAGTTCTGTCCTGTTTGTGTGAATGTGCACCCAAGGTGAAGGTGCTCACAGCAGCACAAGATAAGTGAAACAACTCTGGTTTTTTTCCCCCCTCAATCTTCCTTTTTTAACTGTGTGTGTGTGTCTACCTTTTATTTCATGTTATTTCCACCGCATGAATCATTAATTAGGCCCAGTGTAAATTGCTGTGATGCTCAAAAGAGATGGTGCATCTAGAAAACATTATTTATCTTTAGAAATGAAGCATTATGAAATTGTTATTATCTCAGCTATAGGCCATAAATGTTCACTGTTTCTGGATTTGCGACAGAAGTACAAATTATTGAGTGTGTAAAAAAACTCCAAGTGCATCTGAGAGTGCTTTTTTTAAAAAAAAATATTATTATTTTGGTGTGTATTTTATGGAAATAGAATATTATCTAATGTGAGCCTTACTGCTCAAATGCATCACTTCACAAGACAAACACAAAAGATACCTTTTGATGATGTAGCACATAAATACAAGTTTCGGAGTAAAATCCAGCTGAATGCGGCCAATGTTGTGTGGGATTTTTTAGCCTACCGTCATCATCGTCCCGCAGCCCCTTCGCCCCTCCGTAGTGCCCTACATGGCTGTTAGCAACGCTGGGCTCACTTTGGCAATGAAGTGGGGTCTCAATCTCCTGTCTCCCATCTAGTTTTCAAGCGAACGGTAAGCAGTAATTGGTGTATGACCTACACCACCGCCAGCACTTATGTCCCCTGTCTGACGTGACATTCCCATCCAATTAAATTTTCAACCACACACTCACTCACTCACTCCTTCACGTGTACATCTACTTGACTTGTCTTCATGTTTGAAGGTGCCTTTTTTGGGTTTACATAGATGCAGAGTAGCCTCAGTTTATGCACCAGATGTATATCGGGGTGTGTGGCCATTCCCGCAGCTTGAGGAAGCCGACATCTGCTCTGAATGAGTGTATTCTGAGGGATTATGGCTGAATCTGTATGGCCAGTGGATGGATTGCTGTCTGTCTCACAAGGATTAACTGAAGGTGACACTGAGGTGGCAGGTCCGTGTCCATCTGTGTTTCTGTATGCTGCCACACTAGTGTGTGCGCGCGTGTGCATTTAAGCATGCACACGCATATGTCTGTCTTATTAGACTGAAAATACTGTAATCCATCAGAGTTAATGAGTTTTGTGTGTGTTTTCCTGCAGCGATGGCACTGGAGTGTTTTGCACGCGTGTCTTTTGGCTGACCTTGACTTCAGTCTGTCAGTGGAACACACTCTGAGGCGCTTCGCGCAAAGAGCATGGCTCCGTCACATCCCCAGATGTCACCGAACACAATCTGTCAGATGCATGTATGGCTCACAAATAACAGGCAGAATAGCTTTTCCCTCAAGGGTGATGAAAGATGTGTGAGGTAAATGAGAGCAGAGGTTAAAGGTTAAATAGCTGCCTCCCAGCCGAAGAGGGGTCAAGACGCCTGATGGGGTTCAGTTCGAAATCTGGGAACTCAGAGGTTGATTTAAAGGATAGTTCAAAGAAATTTTCTTTGGCTTACCTTTAAATGAAATCATATTAAACAGTTTATTAACTTCTTTTAAAATTTAGAATAATTTATTGAATCATATGGTTTGTTAGAAGCATCCGTTCCTCAGTTACACAAAGCAAAAGACCTAAAAGTGTTTACCAAAGATGTTTCCTTGTCACTAAAATATAAAATGGAAGATTTTATTTAGTGAAATAGGCTCAAAATTGATGTGTGTCAACAAAAGAAACCCATGTTATAGGATCCAAATTGTAAAAAATTATTATTCTTTTTTATCATTCATGCACTCCCGCAGTGGGAGAGACACAAACACACAAACAAGCTCAAATTAGTCGTCAGAGTTGCTGTTTTTTTGTTTTCCTCCCAATTTATGTAAAGCTGTTGTTCTGGCGCCTTTGGTCATGTTTAACAAACGGAGCGTCAGCATATGGAGCAAATCCAGATCCCATAAAGGGGATTTTATTAATTTATGTTGTCGACTTGCAAACTACCGGTACTGTTTTAATTGTTGCATTCATGCGCTAAAAAAATCCAAAAATCCAAAAAAGAACTTTTTTGATTAGTGGCCTATCTAACAAATGTTGGTCTCTCACTGCCGGATTCTAGTAAATGGTGAGTTGTATTTTATAGCGCAACACCTTCAGTCAAATGTCTTTTTAATATCACGCTACCTCTACTTGGGGGTCAAGAAACCTGGTGACCCGGCAGCTTGAAGTATTCCTATTACGTAGTCACAATCCTAAACGAAGCTGAACATTCAATTGAACTAGACGGCAGAATTGGAAAACCTTTTCCTGAACTTTGTCAGTCGGATATTAAAGGTTGAGTTTCTCTTGCCTAAATGAGGGCTTGCAAACTGTGTGTGGCTCTCGTCCTTTAATGGACTCATTAAAAACAACAGGACATGTTTACATGTCAGCCCGTCGCCACCTTGACCTTCTTCGGCGCTTGAAAGCGCGCACATCTGGGCTGAAATACGTGCGCGCGCTCGATGATGGAGGTGTGGACACAGGCCTCGCGGTTTATCTGATGTCCTCTGACACACAGATGGCAGCTGACACAACACAGGCACAGAGTGAGATTCTGACAACTCACAACTGTTCCGATGGCTCGTCTCCCTGACAGCCATTCAGATTGCTGGAAAAGCACCCGTCTTTTCTTCTTGGTTTTTACATATCACACATTTATTAAAAGTATGAAAAAAAAAAACAAATTTAAAAAATACTTTGTTTTTTTCGTGTGTGTGATTTTTTTTTCAGGGTCCCCTCCACCTCGTTGCTAAAGCGCATTTTTTTAGGGGGGAAGAAAAAAAAAACCAGTTTGCTGTGTTAATGTAAGTGATGATGCCTATATTTGTATGCAAATTGTTTTGAGAGCCCTCCAGGCCAGAGCGGAATCTCACTGCAGCCCTGTTTTCCTGGAGTCGAATCACAAACTCTCAGTTCATTACTTCTGACAGAAAACAGAGGCCAATGAGGGATTGATGCACTCCCGTACATATGCATCCCCCCTCTCTTCCTCTGTCTGTTCCAGTGGCTGTATGGAAGACAAATCACACCACTGAGAACGTGCGGCTGCATGCAGATGCGTCTGTATATTTAGGTCTGGTGCTTTAATGGCGCTTGACACCAGACAAGGGGGACCGCGATCTTGGGGGTTCAGCTGTGATTTAAAAAGAAGCAGTCAGAGCTTTAATAGTCCCTTGTTGAAAAGAGAAACTTGTTTTACTTAAATAAATAAGCCAGGAAATCTATCTGTAACGACTCTAAGAGCATTTGTGGAGACTGAGAGGCACGGCTGTGCATAGACAGCTGAAATTAGAACCTTAGCATCAGGCTACTACTTACGCAATGTTTAATATTTAACAGATTTTTGTGAGCTCAATCGCTCATTCAGTGCAACTAAGGTTGCTTGAGAAATGGCGGCCTGGTGGGGTTTTAATTGCTAATACACCCCGGCAGATTTATTTGTGCAGGACTTGTAATGTGCTTTTGCGCTTCTTTGTGGTATTGCACATTATCGTTTGAATGTGCACATCATGAGGCGCCACAGCTCAGGAAAACATGCAAATTTAAAAAGTCTTTGAGCCTGACAAAGGGCCGCGAGCACTCACAAAACAGCCTAGGTGGCTGTGGCTCCACGGAACAAATGCCCCAAGGAACAGTCTGCTACTTCCGTTTACATGTCATCTTGTCTCATGTCAGATATCAGCCAGTGGCAAATACTTCATGTTAACCTCACCTCTGCACACTGCTTGTTGATTAACATGAACAGTAATGTGTGTTTTTTTGTTTGTTTGTTTTTTTAATGCACCCAGCTTGGAAATTTCAGACCATTGAATATACAGTATATGTGTGCATACTGTGTTTATACACAGCGGTGTTTTATGCCAAGGGATATTGATAGCTGACAAAATAGATTGGATTTGTGTTTAATATACATGGGTGTGGGTGACAGTCGGAGGCATATGGAGATAATGCTTCATCATTCGTGCTGCTCTGCAGGTAGGAATATTTGTAAATTGGCTGTGATGCTTTGAGCTCTGATTTGATTCTTCACATCAGAGACGTGGTTGGCTCCTCATGCACCGTGCAGAATAAAAGGGCAGTTGTTTGGTTTTTTTTTTCCTTTTTTTAGATTCTGGTCAACAAACTGAACATTTACCAGCTATTGCCAGTGATTTTTAGCCTTTCAAGAGTTTTATTGATTGCAGAAAAGCCGACACTTGTTGCTGCGATTTTGTGACGTTGTGTTGCACTCGGCTTTTGTGCTCTTCACAAACACAGGAAGGTCCCAGAGCACACAAATGCAGAGCTCTTAAACAGCTTGTGTCACCAAATAGATCGATGGAAGACTCTTAACTGCCTCTAAAAATGTCCCTAAATTCAAATACATGCTGTCACGGCTGAAAGACTCCTGGTTGACTGAATCTTGTCCTTGTGTTTGCATTTTCAGTGGAGTGGCACATTATGAAGCTCTTATGTGTCTGAAAGTTAAACTTTTAGATGTAAAATATAGATATTACGGCTGTTCAAGGTTTTGTTTTGTTTTTTCTTTTTTTTTTACAAAATACATGCATAATCCTTCTAAAGCGTCTAAACTCCAGGAGAGGACTAGCAGCGCCGCCTCTGTCCATCCATTACCTGGTAACCACTGCCTATTTGTGCAGCAGGTGCTGGAATCCATCCCAGCAGTCAGTTAGCAAAATACAGCCTTGGCCCATTATAGATCCGGAGAGTGGAACGGGCAATTTATAGTGTCTAATCAACCTAATGGGAATATCTTTGCAGTGGACACATCGGAAAGATTCTAAAATCGAACCTAGGACCTTAATATGAGGCACCTCCTCACCTCTGCTGTGTCCTGGCATCTTTTCCTGCACCAAACATCTAAGTGAAAATCATCTATTCTGCACAGCAATTCTCCAGCCAGCCATGCGGCCACGCTGGGCGTGACTGGGACCAGCGTCTGCTTTTCTTGACGTTCCTTGGCTGACGTTCCTTGACAGCGCTCACTCTGCTTATTTTGAGGCCTCCAACTTTTTGCCGGCCCTTTCACTTTGTTCCTAAACAAATTCTTTGGTAAAAAGATAAAAGCTTGGTTCTGGCTAGTTTGCTAAAAAAAAAAAATGAATCAGGCTGAAAGGGAGCATGTGTGGTTCGAAGCTCTATGAATTTCCCACAAGACAACCTAAATTGGGATGAAGGACAGAAATGTTTTGCTGGACTTTTTCTGGCTGTGTTTGTTGAAATCTCTCATTTGTCTATCTTTCAAAAAGATTTCCCCTGTCATAAACGCCGTCAGAGGCTACAGCCGGTCAGCTGTTACATCTGGAACGTGTTGATGGATAAACTCCTTCCTGAACTCCTGAAAGCTCCGTGCCTGGTTTATAGCTGAGAGACTAGAAGGAGCCACAGTCCTCGTGTCACGGCTCACATTAAAAGCGCAGCGGTAAATTGCACGTGTAATGAATTCAATCAGAATCGTGATCTCTGAGATGCTGCCTTATTTCTTGGCCATTGGTTCATTTTCGTCACGACTCCTCACCCATTTGACTTCATAACAGCTGTGTCGTTTACATTAAGTTACCATTAAACGCCTTCTGGTATTAAAGAGAAATGATCCCAGCCTGCACCCAGACGTTAAGCTTATCACTGTTTCTGTGGCTTTGCACATTCTGAAAACATTATTGTTGTGTTTGAAACATCCTCCTTTCTGTCTTTGAAATCGAACATCATGTACCCTTTAACCTGACGCTGTTATCTGCTCACATCTAGCTGTTTTCTGCAGCGCCGCTGGCCTTTCCCCTCCCCTGGTAATCGGCTCCACTCAACCGTGTCTGTCCCTTAAATTTCTAAAGCTTCTCAACGCGGCTCAGGTGTAATTATATCTGCCAGACAATGAGACAGATGTAAGTCCTCCCTCAGCAGGTCTCAGCCTGGTGGCTGGTTTGTGCGTGTTTGTTTCCTGTTTAAGCGGCGCTAATTGGGCCTCTCAGTGCCTGGAGCTCACCTTACCCATTTGGTCTCCCTTGCAGCCGTGTTTTTTTCACCAACCAGTCAAATTAGGCCTGGTGCCCTAGCTAGACGACACTGATCTGATCTCCAGAAGCCAATTCCTTCTACGCTCCATGTAAGCAATATGTCTAAACACCGAATGGGATCATTCTAAAAATACACAAGAAACTTTTTTTTTATTACATTTCTTAAAATATGAGATATCGTAGGCCAGATGCATTCCACGTAGCTTCGGCAAAAAAAAAATATTGTTCTTCAAAACGACCCGAGGCTTGGAAACGTAGAGTGCAAACAAGTTACCCCCTTCCTCCACTTTGGAAAATTTAAGGAAAAGTTGGAGAAGCTTTTGTGAGCCCACTGGAAGTAACAAAACACACATCATTAATGCTGTCTAGTCTGGACGACGCTGTTTTCGTGAACAGGAAAATATTTCTCGATGAGCGTTTTGGCCTTTTGTGTCCCGTTTGGCTGTTGGTTTTAATCACCCAAGCTGGATCTTTTTTATGACTGGTTAACAAGGCCCACTCCAGCTGGAGGAGCGTCGGCGTGGTCGCTTTGATCAAAAGGCCGTGGACGTGGCACTACGGTCCGTCGCTAACGCACCATGCTAATGAAGCTTCGGGGCAAACGCGTGGAAATTCACATACGGACAAAGACACAGTCCCTGCTTTCGCTTATTTTATTTCGCACAGTGCCGTGCCTTTTTCGGCCGGCTTTGTTCGTGTTCGTTAAGTTTTATACTCCGTATTGAGGCCTCTGCCAAAAAGGCACCCAGGACGGTCCAGAGCCCGGCGCTGACACGCAGCCCAGCTCCAGAGACTAATGGCTCGGAGCTCCCAACATATGTTGCTTTGTGTAATTGCTTTAATTGCTGTCATTGTACATAATGGTTGGTCTTTTTCATCTTCTGTGGTGGTGTAGGCATGCTGCTAATTATATCTGTCAGCCCTGAAGCCAAATTGCGAATTTCACTGCAAATTCAGAGAAGACCTGTGGGAAAATCTTTTTTTTTTTTCCCTGTATGTTGGCGTGTGGGTGGTTGGTGTAATCGACGGTGTTAAAGCAATTTATGAATGAATCATTTGAGACTTAAAAACCCTTAAATTAGTTTAAATAAAGTGTGATTGTGACTTTACAAATCAACTCAATAAAATTTCAGGCCTATGTTTGCTTTAAAGTTTTTAATTAATTTGGGTTTTTTGAATTATATAACCTATATTTGTAATTGTGCATCAATTCTTCAAAATGGTGCTGTAAAATCCTTTCTTTCTCACCAGGTATGACACGATAACCAACCAATGGGAGACGGTTTCCCCACTTCCCAAGCCGGTGCATTCGGCGGCAGCCACGGTGTGCGGCGGGAAGGTCTACGTGTTTGGAGGTGTGAACGAGGCCGGGCGCTCCGCCGGCGTGCTCCAGTCATACGTGCCGCAGACCAACACCTGGAGCTTCATCGAGTCACCCATGATAGGTAAAACGAGCCAACCCCAGTCACCAGAGACGTATTAGCACTGTCGCTTTTAGGGTATTTATTTTTCTTTTAAAAAGCAGCGCACAACATGTGGTGCTTGAATTTTCCCAAGCGTCTGGTTTCTCTCCCCTCATTATGTCTTCTCATCTGCCGCTGGAAGCAGAAGCACCCACTCAGAGATGAAAATGTCCTGCTCATAAATATTGATGCTCGCCCAGCCAAAACTTTGGATACATGCAACTATTACCATACATGTGTTCCGTTTCCCTTGAGATGTCTTAGATTACGATTTCCTGGTTGCCTAGCAACAATGCTTTCACAGCTACTCCTCTTTGATTCCTTTGTACTATATAATGTCATCTCCTTATGTGATCTGTTGCTGACACTTATGGTATCTGATGCATGCATGTCAGTGTAACACAGCTTTCCATCCACATATCAGTCAAGGTTGAAATGTTAGAAAAGTGGTGAAGAAAGCTTCCTGCTTCCGTTTTGTCCTTTAAAATGGCTGAAATAAAATAGATGGGGATTCTCCAAAGTCCAAAAACCTGCAGCCACATTCCAGTCTGGGACTCCTAAAGGATGAGGGGACAGAAAGAACCCTTTAAACTGCAGGAAGGTACCCCTGAGTAAACGCTGGGGGTCCTGACAGCGGTGCTCATGGAGCGGAGATCTTATCTGCAGGAAGGGTTTTTCACTGCTCTGTACCTGAAAGCTGCAGCAGAGGGCTGATTGCTATTGATTCCAAAATGTTTCTTAAGTCTTTTTTTGTTTAACATTGGCTCCCTTACCAATCAGGCCTAAATTAGTTGTATAACAATAGCTCCGCGCATAGGGGAAAATAAATTTAAGGGGTTAAAACGAAGAATTGATGAATCCATCAGCCGGGACCTTGGGTTACTAGAGACTGAAATTGATGGAAACGAGCGAGATTTTTCAAACGTAACCAAAATAATTACAGTTTTATTGAACGGGATCAGAGTGAGCCAAAAGAAACGCTTCCTTGTTTTTGTTGCTGGATGAGTTTAGATTTTTATGGTGGTGGAACCGAACAGAAGGAGCTCAACACCAATTTTCTGCAGCTTCTATCAGATTTAAAATATGCTGGATTTTAGGTGCAGAGAGGTAGCGTTAGTGGTCAAAAACATTCTGGAGTGGAGTGCATGTATACAGGTACACACATAGACAGGAAGAGGTTGTCAACACAACGCACCACGCACGCAACACTGAGATGAGAGCTCTCTTCTTTCTGGTAAACACACATCTATTTTCTAAACTAGAAGCTCAGTAATTGAGTTTTTTTTTACTATGCATTCGCCACCAAAGATCTCTGTTTGATGCAGGACTTTCAGCATTTTAAGTGTGAAAACGGTCCACCAGGCTTCTTTGACAAACGAGACTTATTTAACCAAATGACGGCGTGCTGTTGCTCCGGGCAACCCTCACACAGCGGTGAGCTTTAAAAAGAAAAAAACGAGAGCCCTTAAAATGCAGCGGAATTCAAATGTTCCCTGAAAAGAAGCTATTGCGGCGTCATTATGTGGGACTTTTTCTGTCGCTCAGAAACTTGCTCTCTGCTAAGAGTCCTTAACTAACCAGGACTACAGCGGGGAAAGTAGTGATTATGTTTTTAAACGTCTGGCAGAAAGAGGAGAAATCGGTGGGACGCATGCATGGGCACACGTGCACTGCTCACCTTGTGCCAGCTATTGTTCCCTTCGGGAGAGGTAACATGAACATGAATCAAGCAAACAGGTGGATGATTTCAACGTGTGTGTCTGTGTGCGCGTGTGCGCACACGCGCCTGATTTTCCGTTAATAGCACGTGTCGGAGACAGCCATCTGTCAGACCCAGATCAGCCTGCTTCTGACAGTCAACGAGCCAGGAGGTAATGGATGGCTTTAGCACCGGCTGGGAAACTGGGCCCTGCAATGATTTTAGCCAGTTTGAGATTAGTCCTCCTCCTCCTCCT
>CAAE01014646.1:22192-37120 GCA_000180735.1 Tetraodon nigroviridis | reverse complement strand
ATGCCTGTCCTCCCTCCATTTTTCACAGTCTCTCCGTACGGTCTTATCTCCAGACACAAATATATCCTTGTGCATTTTCTGCTGTGTTTCATTACCTGTGTGTGTGCATGTGTGTGGGCGCGCGCGCAAGTCTTTCTACATAGACCGTCTCCAACATGAGGTGCAAATGGGTTTCACACTTTTCAGAATTGGCTTCTATCTATGACAGAGTAAAAAATAATGCGACTTGTGCCAAAAATAGCCACTGGAACACGTCTGTTGAGACATGTGTTGTCTCTGCAGCTTCATCTTCATCCTCCTCTGTGGACAATTTTCCTGCCTCCTGAGCTGTAGTGAAACACGGGGATATTATTAAGCTTGTTCATATTCGGTAAAATGCGTTACTCTCCATAAAAGGTCACTTCACACAAATAATCGCAACGCCTGAGGTTTCTTTTCTGCTGTAAAGACATGATTAATGTGAAATTAAAGGAACATGACGATTCCTTCTGGCCCAGCCTTAAAAGATTGATGTGAATGATTTATTCAAAAACAGTTCACATTGCTGCATCTGATCACCTTAACCTTAACTTTGTTTTTCTTCTCTGTAATATTTCTACATAATATTTTTGAGATTATTATTTCGCATTCATTCTTTTTTTTCTTCAGTCCATATGAACATCTTCCTGGGCAAAACAAGCAGCAATCATAATCAGTAAAAAAAAAGGGTTCTTAAATGTTGTCATTGATTAAAATTACGGTACAATCAATAACTGCAGAATATGATTAAACAAGAGCCATTAGCCATTTAATTAATTAGCAACCTTTAGCTGCAGCTCAACTCAGAGCTGAGTAGATGTCCAGACAGACATTTGGTTAAAACGTGCTGTTTAACCTCGTAGCCGCTGGCATTCGCACCTTCTTTTGTCATAACGAGGTCAAGATCGGACCAAATTTCTCTTTAAGTGTCTGCTAATAATTAATAATTAATTTCCAATCAAACTGGTCTCCACTGGGCAGAGAGGCTCTACATTTAGTCCCAATTTACCAGTGATTTTAACTCACTGATTAGTGCACAAGTTGCTCTTTAAAACCTTAAAGTTCAGTGAATAATCAGAGCGACCGTGACGCTCCAGTCACCCCCTGCTGCTTCCTCCAGCCTGCATCCATCACCGCTGGGCAGGCTCCCATCCCGGTGCTCTGCTCCAGAGGCCAGGGAGCAGAAATGGCTGCTCCCGGAATGCTCTGTCAAGAAATGGACGGCAGAACATTGTGTAGAGCGCAGTGACACATCAGCCCTAATGGAGGACGAGGGAAGGCGGGGATAAAATGATGATGAGGGAGGAGAGGTAAAGATAAAACACATACGTTTGCCCATCTGTTCTCCCTTGAATGGAAGCCATTTTTTTGTCTCTGCTGCTGTTCTGCTCTGTTTTTTGTAAGGCTGTTGGGGAAAAAAAGAGGTTTGGCTTCTCCATTTGCCTGTTTTTTGTTTTTTGTTTTTTTTTTATCCTATTTGAGTTCCGATGAACTGAGCCTTTTGAGTTTGGTTCTTTCATCATAAAAAAACAAGAAGAACTTTGTTCAACTATCCTTTTTCCAAGAAGGAGGATTTTTTTATTCAGTCCATGTTTACGTTCCTCCACCTGTGACATTTCCATTTAGCCATAATATTGCGTCTGTAGGGAGATTTTATCGAGCAGAGCCAGCTTATCTGCAGTAGCGCTGTACAGTATACAGTGTCAGTAAATTTGGCTGTCTGTGTGTGTGTGTGTGTATGTTATCGCCGTATTCGCTGTTCCGCTAACAGATATGTGCTACGTTGATGCAGGATCAGATAGAAAAGGACGTGTTGTAACACCAGTCGGTTTGGACAGCCTTTACACTTCTCCTCACACTGTGTGATCGCGAGTGTGTGTTTTTTCACCGCCTTACTGTCTTTGACCTCCACCTGAAGCACTCCAAAACTGGTGACTTGGCTGTTTCCGTCCTGGTCGTCCCAGTGGCGCAGCTGTAACGTAAAACATTGTTTTACTCTTTGCGTCTCGTTGTTGTGCTTGATTTTATTCATATTTCAGCTATATTTGCAGACATAATGGGCAAACTTTGCTTACAGTAACACCTGTTTTTTTTTGGTTTATTTTAGTGACTCATAGAAAAACTCTTTCTTTCTCTAAAGTCCAGAGCCCGAGCGTGATGGCTGCGTGATGCAGAGCAGCTAAGACAGGCCAAATACGGATGCAGAACATTCACACCGCTCCTCTGACAGTGTCAAACTCGCTTCTTATCACAAGTCTGAGAAGGCGAAAAATATCAGAGAGGAGCGTTTTTCCCTTTGAGAGCATCCTGTTATTATTCTGCCTCAGGCGCCGAGCAGTGAAAAACGAGTGTTCCGCCTTTATGGGACCCAACACAAACCATGTACACACTTACCGGCAGGTGCGCTACAGAGAGGGCTGGCAGGAGTGTTTTCAGGAGATCTGGAAGGTGAAAGGAGAAGATAGACAGAGCAGAGATGGTTGGTACCGCGGATGGACGTAGCCAGATGATCTGTGAGCATCTGTGAGCTCTTTATCACTGTGAGACTTTTTTTTCTTTAAGACTGACAACCTGGGCAATAAATTGTTGCACAAAAGTGCCAGATGGAACAAAAGTATCGATTGATAAAAACCTCCTGGTGCTTTGAAAGTACCCTCCAAAGTTTTTCTTCATTATTTCAGGTGTTTTTCGACTGAAAATGTTGTATTTCCAACATGGAAAAAAAAGTGGAGTGGAAAAAACATGACATTGTTTAAAACTAATGAAAACTTTCAAGGCAGCAGCGACTTGAATTTGCGATTGGCCGACCAAATATTCAGTCTTTGATTTTTATATTTCCTTGTTTACGTCTGTTCAGAGACGCTTTTATGAAATAATTATAGCTCACGGCGCAATTACACCGTAGGCCTAATTAAGGTGTCGTGTGAAATTAAACAGCGTGAGACGCCGGCGCCTCTTCTCAGGTGCGTTTGCGTGGCGCTGACGTGTTTGAGGTGAGATCACATCTCCGAGGACAGCGGACGCACCTGCCACAGGTGACCCGCGGATGCCGCTGGAGACGGCTTGGCTCCCCCTTCACAGGGGAAGGTTCCCAGGCCCGGCAGCACCATCATCACGGTGACAAGCGTCACTTCGTCCCCTGTCTCAGATGATGGACAGGCATCCGTCGTGGCAGGAAACGGCCAGGATGGCAGCTCGTGGCTAAGTGCGCGTGCATTATTCATGGGGCTTGTAAATTGGCCGGCTGCAGACTGCTCAGAAGAAATTGCTGTGGGTTTGAAATACACTTCCTCTCCCCACACAGCTCCAAGGCTGCGGGTCTCCTCACGGAGCTCTGTTTCATTCTGTTTTCATTCATCTCTCAGGCTTCGGCGACCCGCCCTTAATACCGCTGTTTTCCTCATGTGTATCAGATTGAATTATACCGTATGCAGCGTCCCACCTGTTCACTCGTGTGTTTCAGCCGCACATTTCCTTTTTTTTTTTTTTTTTTTTTCTCATTGTGAATCTATAGATGCCAGAGGGTGTAATTCAATTCTGAATTATTGGGACTTAGGTAACTCTCTTATATTGCTGCCAAGCCCCAAACATATTTTTTGAGCAGAACCCAATAAAGCCAGTAGGATTTATGAACCCCGATTCTTTTTTTCTTTTTTTTTTTTGCTGCAGAGCCATTGGTAATATATTTTTCTATGTTTTCTTTTCACCGCAGTCATGCAGCCATGCAAATGTTAAATCGGGCGAAATGATAAAGAGAATTTTCATTAAGATTCCGCAGGTTCTGAGGATTGTTTGTGGGGACAAAAAAAGATCTGATTACCTTGTGTGGAAATTCCTGTTGGTTGGTTCTGTACTTTCTTTAATGTCTCCCTTTGATTTTCTCTCCATCTCTTATCTTTAGATAACAAATACGCCCCTGCAGTGAGTCTGAACGGCTTCATATTCATACTGGGCGGAGCCTACGCGCGCGCCACCACCATCTACGACCCGGACAAAGGCAACATCAAGGCTGGGCCCAACATGAATCACTCCCGGCAGTTCTGCAGGTACGAGATTATTGACTCGGCAGCGTTGTAGCAAATACGGGACCTTGCCTGAACAAATGATGTGGGTCAAAGGGTCACGGTAGGGAAAAACACAGGAAAGCAAATGCCCAATTCAGGAAAAGGCAAGCTATTATGTTAAAAAGTCAAATCAGAAGAAATATTTATCCTGATTCTAAAACACCAAAAAAATTATGTGAACATATATAAATGCTGACTTTCTTCCAGCCAGTGTATCTGTTGTTGTGAAGGTCACTGGTTATAAATCACCTGAAATGTACGGACCGTCCTGGGTGGGAGCTTTGACCTTTATAACCTGCACCGTACACGAAAGGAACTGGTTCCTGGATGGGTGTTTTCCAAGCTGTAGTTTGAAAAAATAATTAGAATAATTGCCTCAATCATCCACTGAGACATGCATGTCATTACAGTCATAGATTTAGAAATGAGCAAAAGCAGGATACACCTGTGATTTTTATGCCGCCCGTGCAAGCTTAATGGCTGATAAAAGGAGATAAATGAAATGTAACACATCTTAATACCCTCGTCAGCTCGACTCACTGAGGCGTGCACTCCTCTGGATAATGAACCACTGTGTTCTGGGCCCCCGAGTCCTTTGGTGTTTTCCTGCAGAAGCTGAAAGAAAGAACCAACACACGCAAAATACATCTGGGAGGCAATTACAGCCAGTGATCTTATGTGCAAAATGTGTACCATAAATCATGTTGTCAGACTTCTTGATAAGCTGCAGTGGCACACGCCAGGCAGCTGTTCTGCTACATTTAACTAAACCCCCCGCGCCAGAGAGGCCCGACCACAAAACATTCGAATCCGCTCAAAAAAAACCCAAAACACTGCTATCACAAGTGAACGCTGCTGCATTTAAGATGAATTCACTTTGCGCGGGAGCTGATGCGGTTGCTGATCCTGCCCCCCTGCAGACGCCAGCCCTCGCCCTGCGTGCACGCTCTTCACTTTAGGAGCTGAGCATCTTTTCTTTGAACAGATTTTTTTTTCGGTTTTCTGCAATAATCTCCGTCCCCGTTGTGTTGTGAACTCGCGAGTTGTCCGCTCCTCGTGCATGCGAGTTTAAGCGTGCACCTTATGTAAATGCCCGTCATTCCAAACCCCAACGGGAGCAAAAAAAAAAAAAGCCCAAATCAGCTTACGGAACAAGTTTTAATCCTCTCTGCACGCAAACTCCTGGCTCTGTTTTTAATATCAAATGAGCACATTTATACAGATTTGTCATTAGTTTCTGCTTATGACGACTGGAGGAAATTCTGTTCAAATATATGTCGAATTCTTGTGAAACATTCACAGATGTTTTCCTCCAGCGTGACTGTCCGCTTTCTTGTGAAGCGTTTGTGAACGATGACGACCAAACCTGTGTGTGTGTGTGCGCAGCGCTGCTGTCCTGGACGGGAAGATCTACGCCACCGGAGGCATCGTCAGCAGCGAGGGTCCAGCCCTGGGCAACATGGAGACCTTTGACCCCAGCACCAACGCGTGGACTCTGCTGCAGTCGCTCCCCTGTCCGCTCTTCAGACACGGCTGCGTGGTCATCAAAAAGTACATTCAGAGCGGCTGATGACGTCGACAGCGGACACCAGCCGGTTTAGGGTGGGGGGGGGGTGACAGCAGCGAAAGCCAGACCAGTCAGCTGACCTCCTCTGGATTTAATGCCAGCAACCCTCCACCTCTCCGGCCCGTCCTGGTCACACTCACTGGCCCAAACCCTTTTCGCAGCCCCGTGCCGAATGTACTCATGTCCAGCTACTCATCCACGTCACCTGATGATGCCTAACCTCCGCTGCTGTGCGTGCCGCGGCTGTCGTCCTTCAGCCGGCACGCACGGGGACCCTCTTAGTAAAACACCTCCAGCTATCCTCGTTTTAGTTCGGTCTTTTCCAGATGTCTGTGAACGCAGCATCCTCCTGGTTCTTAAATTACTTAAAGCAGCAAAAGCCATTTCAGATCTACGCTTGTGTTGTTTTTTTAGGAATACTTCTCACGCGCTGTGTTCACACCGCAAGGGAAAAATTCCCCAACTGAAACATTCTTGCTCAGATTGTTTCTGATCTTCCAACCGATTCCTTCCTGTGTATGAACGTCATCCTCATCAGTCACCGCACCCCCCCAAAAATGTCCTTCTCTGCGATCTTTTGTTCCTCCCTGCCATCTTGGAGTCAGATGTTTCACTGCACGCGTCCGAAGTTCATTTGGAATTTTGACGTCAGGGTGAATATTCCAGAGGCAGAGGACGGAAATGCATGTCGCTAGCGTCTCTGCACGGCTGGGTTCAAGTCTTTGGGTGTGAACACAGCCGCGGTGGTTTTATTTTGTGTTTTTCACAGTCCAGGACAGGAAGAAACACCAGCTTTCTTCCTCCTCTGTGTGTGTTACTTTAAAAAAATGTTTAACCCACATCTTCTACGGACTCTTACCGATTTTAAAGATTTTCTCTTCTTTTTTTTTCTACAGCAATTTAGTCCCGATTGAGATATCATCAGGAGGGTTTTTTTTTTTTTTTCCTACAACAACTGAGATTCATACACTCACTCAATGGGACAAAGATTAGCTTCAGGGAGAGAAGGAATTCTTCCGTGTGTTGAATTCTGATAAGAGGCTCATGTTGGGACGGTTCCTCTGGAGAAAAAGCACAATTATCACCAGTGACGCTTATCACAGGACCCATTTGTTGATTCATGCTAAATGTCTTACATCACTTCCCCTCCCACTCACGCGTTCTTTTATACTGATGGTTTTTTCTTGCAACCCCCAATAAGGCTGGGTTGGCGTTCTGTAAATACGGGTAGGAAATATGTATATTTTAAAAAGAAAACTGAAGGCAATTCTGTATAAATGTTTTTAGACAAAAAAAAAAAGAGAAAAAAGCATAGGTTGAATTCAAAATGATATGTCTGTAAATGTGTACCCAAAAGAACAGTTGTTATTTAAACCTAATACATATACCAGAACATGAACTGTCCAGGGTCTTATTGGGTGGTAAACATTAACGCTTGGAATGTTACAGTTTGAACCTTTATTCAAGTATATCACAGCAGTTTATTTGAGAAATACAGTAAAGTTCATTTCAATTATAACTTACACTATCAAAACAACTGAGAATGGATGAGTTAAAATACACAGATAATAGACAAAGCTATGAGAAGTCTCGGCTAACTGAAGAGGCGAAAAAAGACGAGAACAAAATAATTCAGGATCAAGCAAACCTTTTCTTTCTGCATACTGGACTAAAGCAGTCTCAACTACCAGACAAAAATTGGTTGTTAGTCCAAACTGGCTACAATTTATAAAAAAGCAATATCAGAATGTATGACATTTACTAACCATAATTCAGTTTTGACAGGTGGTTTTAACTTAATTTCTATTTTGGCAGAAATGGGTTCCAAAATGACTAAAAAATAAAAGGTTAGTCTGGTCCTGTTTCTTGGTGTCAGATGGTCTGTCATCATTTCTCTCCACTAATTCGTTTTCTCCAGTATGCCACAGTCTGAAACCACTAAAAGCAAAACAAAACAACAAAAAAAAAAAAAAAACAAAATGAAATAAATAGGAGGGTTGATGGGGCATATTGTTACGTGCTGAACCTGAGAAATCTGTAAACTCCCGTACACGCAAAAATAATCCTGCTACACAAACGCTAGACAACAACAAAAGAAAGCAAAAACCCTCTTCTCATTGTTACTTTTCAAATGCAAAAAGGAAAAATACACATAATAAATAACTCAATCATGAGATGAACATTTGAAAATGAACTGAGAGAAAAGGCAAGTGTGTAAAGAGAAAGAATGACGCTGGGAACAAGGTCTAGGGTGACGGACGTAGGAACATCTGACAAAGCACAGAAAAGTCTGAAACTAAAGCCGTGAGTTCTCATCTATAATCACAATCTGGCTCAAATGAGAATAGAAAAATGAGAGGCGCGCACAAGCCTTGGATTACTGCAGCTGCTGTGCTCGCACCCACCAGGGACCGTAGGTGGTGCCTGATGGGCGCGAGTATTTCAGGGAGTATTTCAGAGTGTGAGAAATACTGCGTTTGTACCCGGTAAACAGTTTTCCTGTGGTAAATAAATTAAGCTGAGGTAGTGTTGGTTTTTCTCTCTGCAGTAGTCCAAGTGCCAACCTTGTCGTAACCAGTTTGCATATGATCTTTGCTTCTTTTTTTTTTTCTTTTTTGTCACTTTTGAATATAGTTTTTAGAAAAAAAAAAAATTTTTTTAAAGAGGGGAGCTGCAGTCAGATTTGTGCGCGGAGGTTTGTGAATTTTTTTTTATCGGGAGAAAATCGAGCCTTCTCCGAACGCCGCTGGAAAATAAACACCCTGAAAATGCCACCACCGAACCTTTAGAAGCTTTCAGTAAAAACACATTAACTGTAGCCAAACCGATGATGTCCACAGTTCAGACACGTCTGGTCGCAGCCGCAAGAAAAACAAACCCACAAAGTCGAAAAAACCAAAACCATAATGCCTCATGAATAAAAGACGGGCACTGCCTAGAATGGCCTTTTCCATTCACATCTCATGCAAAAACAGCAATACAAAACTTTTATAAAAATGTAAAAAAAAAAAAAAAAAAAAGGGTGAAAAAAGGTCAGAAAAACTCCTAACCCAATGCAACATTTTTCTGAATAAAACAAAACTCCCCTGAACTAATAATACCATTACCTTTGGAACTGGAACTGGGGTTAACTCTTGGCACTGTAAATAGTTTTATTGTGATAAGTGTGTGTTGAAAAGGTGGGCTTTGGACAGCGTGGATACATTTAAACTGTTTCTAAGTGCTTCAGGCTGACAGTGACCGCCATAGAGGGTAAGTGTTTGGAAAAACTCTACTTTTTCACTGATTTAAAAATGTCAATTACTGTCTTAGCCAAAGGAGAGAGGTGGATGACTGAAGGACACTTCACCCTTGGTGGTCACGGCCCAAGATGTAAACAGAATTAAAAGAAAAACACACCAAAACACCCTTTCGTGAGGTTTTAGCTAAGGCACACACTAGGCAGCGCAAACTCAAGACCTGTTTCAATTTGTACTGCTTCCAGTTTCTCATGTTTGCAAAACAAAACAAAAAAAGAAAGAATGGATGCAGCTTGAGAGAGGAAGGGAAACATTCAATCTGTGGATGTAGTGATGGGAGAGGGATTCCTGGGACGTGACCGTCTCCTGAGGGCCGTATCCCAGTCTGCTGAGAGTGTGAATGCTGGAGGAAATCTAAAGAGTGAGGTGGGTGTACAGCTGACACACACACACACACACGCACACGCACACACACACACACACACACACACACACACACACACACACACACACACACACACACAACACGCACGCCATGTTTGTTCTTAGATGACTCAGATGGAGAGGGAGGAGGGATAATATCTTTCCACACTTGACGACTACCTCAGTGAAGAGGACATTGCTTTTAGTCCTGCTGTGGCAACCTCAACAGCTTTGTGTTCCTACTAGAACCTTGTAAACTCTTCTCACCTGGCTCAGATTTTTCTATCAAGTAGTTACGATCAGAGAGAAGGAACAGAGCTGCGAGCCCGGAGCGACGTAGTCGGTCTGATCTCCTCTCCTAGTGGCACTCCGCATTCACACTTCTGCTGGTGAGGATCTGAAAATGTCTGCTCTCCAAGTTACTCAAACGCGAGTGTGTGTGTGTGTGTGTGTGTGTGTGTGTGTGTGTGTGTGTGCGTGCACAGGCCAGGTGGTGAGACGACATTACCCGATCTGTTGGTTTTGCTAGTCGTGTGATTTAAGTGATCCTGCGAGCAGCATGGATAAAGGTAAGCACCGGAGTAGCACCAGGAAGGAGGGGGGGTGGGGGGGGCGCGTTCCCATCACCGTGAGGGTGTGCACGCATGTGTGACTGACGCACCTCCAGAAGTTTGGTTGTTCAGAATGGGTCTGGATCTGGCCAGGTTCCTGAGACGATAGCACCGACGAATGTCCTCAGCTGAAACGCGTTTCCTCCCGGTGAACATGGAAGAGCACCTAACTTCACCTGTGCGAGCGCGTTTCTCTGTGATTCCCACTCAAGTTCGTGTGTCTCTGTGGTCCCAGGCTGATCAGGATCTACCTGATGAGTCTCAGCCACTCAAAGGAATGTATCAAAATGGTGGATCCTCTCCTCCATCGCCTGCACAACAAACACAAAGATGCAGGGTTAAGAAGAGGAGGAGATGAACCAACCTTTTCGCGTGGTAATGATAAAACTCCTGCTTTGGAAACCCGGCACACAGGGCGCCCTGGGTCTTAAACCACTCACAAGTTGAGCAAATTGTGTTCTGAACTGGTGCTGTGCAAGTAAAGCGGAATCGACAGCGACACTTTTTTGTCTTTCAGCTAACAACAAATGTTTGAAAACTGCGTGCCCCATGGTTTCAGCATTACTCAGACGTTTCAGACAGCAAACAGAGAGCCGTCACCGTGATAAATGAGGGAAAATGAAGCAAAGCTGTGCTGGAATGAGACAGACAATTTTTCTCGGCAGGAAACCAGCAGAATTTGACACTGACTAAATCTGAACAGAGCCGGAGGAAGAGAGATGGATGTTAGCCTGCAACAGACCATGATTAATGCTTTGAAGATGTTTTTTTGCGCGTGCGCGCGTTCTCTCATCTGAATAGCTGAGACAGTGTGACAGTAACCACCATAGCATCATTTCACCCTCTACAACAAAACGTGCCCACCACTATCTTTTCAAACAAAGAGCAGAGTCCCCGCATACTTCTGCATGACATGAATGATTAATCCTGATCAACTACTTTTAACTAACTGCGTGCTCTAATTCAGGACTCTCCAATGAGACACTTTTTTGTACTAAAAGTATCCGGACAGGTAAAGATAACGAAGACTTGACCTATCCATCACTGCTCATAGTTCTTCATTTAAGGAGCAGAAAATGAAACAAGGACCTTTTTCCTTTTTCAATCCATAATGATATATCTATATATATCTTGACATATCTGTAGCAAACAGATTTGTATATCAACAGTTGTGATTGGCAGGTTGTAATCTGTGAAAACAAGAGAAGGTCAAGCGCTTTCATTTAGTTGGCCAAGCTAATCAGGGCTTCTGACACCAGAGTTGTCGGGTCTTCCTAAACTCACTGGCAAAACCCTCTTCGTGCTGCTTTCTCCAGCCGTGGGATTGTGTCTTTCTGCCTGCAGCATTCGGAGCAAGATAGATTATTTCCTGCACCACTCAATAAGTGCAAACATGGCAAAAGTAGATTCATTTTCCTGCAAATATGATCCATTAAAAGACAAATTCAGCATTTTGTCCTTGGCCCTGATAAGAAGTCATCAATTTGCAGGCGTTGGGTCGATTCATAGAAAAGACATAATAAATTACGGCGGTGCATCGTCTGTCCAGCCCGTTTCATCTGTCTCAATCTCTAATTTTTAATAGCTCCCATGTGATGTTTTCTGCACCCGAGAGAATACAGTCAACTTCCCTGTGCCGGAGGCACAAAGAAAAAAAACCAAAACACAATACAGAACACACATTTGTTGTCACATATCCTACCGGAGCTGGAAAATATGAACTTTCATATTCATGTCCTACGTTTGCTGTTTGATATTGTCTAATCTTCTACATTGTATATGTCTGTACATGTTGTACACTGTACGTGTCACCTTTGAGCATCAAAGATCCTTATAGTCTGGATTTTTTTTTTTTTTTTCAGAACAGAAAATCCAACATTAGGCTGGAGGCATCGAAAGGAGCAGTTTGTAGATGTTACATTGTAATGGTGCAGTCTACTGCATCAGCTAAAAGGTCATTTCTTCTAGACATCTGAAACAATCGCAGGCCAAACCCCAGGGAAGGCCGGGGAGAGTAATGAAATGCACGGACCAAGTGTTTCACCCTCCTCTATCACTAACACATCAATGCAACCTCAAATTACTGCACCCATGTATGAAGGAAAATCACAGGTAAACAAAACGGGAGTGCTCACACCTCTTTTCTGCAAACAACAATTCAGGCTGACGGTATAAACCAACACACCCGACCATCACACACACATGGACACGAGGCACCACCTGGCTGGCCGGCTGCCCCCACCCACCCCAACACCCCCCCTTCTTCACTGACATCCTGACAACCAGTTCTGGCGACCAGCGCCAGTGCAGAACAGTGCACACACCTGACAGGAGCAGCAGGTGACCAGATGGGACTATAGGAGAATATAGCTCCGTTTTTTTCATATGCGGATACAAGGAGGCAGACTACAAGCTTTCCGTGTCACTTTTCCCAAAAAGGAATAATCAACATATATATTTGGGAGGATAAAAATGAAGGATTTTCAATTTTGTTTAAAGAAAGTCAGTGTGACTGAATGAAACTGAACATTTGTGTGGATCTGTGCCAGCTGCAACACTGCAAACTAATAAATACACATCGGTGAGCCAAAAAACCCACACTTTTGATATTGCTTTTCTTCTAGAAACACCAATTATTTTCAAGATGAATTAATACTTGCTGTTTTTTTTATTTTGGCCAGAAGAATAGCCTGGCACCATGAACATATAAAAATACGAATAAATATTGTACCTGAATTACAAAAATAATAATGCTTTTTATACACACTATGTCTCCTATTAAAGATCTCATCAAAGTTCAAAGTGATGATTTTCATGATTTATCTTTTAGCCAAAAAAAAAAAAGAAAACAAAATCTATCTACCATTTTTTGTCATGGTCCCAAGAAAACCATCTGCACTGACCTCCAGCAGCTGGGTCTTGTCATACTCTTTGCGGTGCTGGTAGATGCACTGGCTCAGGAGAGAGTAGAGCCTCTCCAGCTGCTCCACACTGTAGCCCTCACTCTTCTTCACCACCAAATCCAGCAGAGCCTGAAGGGGAGTCCAAATCACATCACATTAGAAATCAGCTCAGGTTTACTTGAAAAAACTTCCTGGAGGACACACATGTTGTCCCGATGTCGGTTCCCGGAGAATCATTCAGTAATGGTCACCCATGCTAGCGGCTAAAGCTAGTGCATAAAGATGACACATTTGGAGGTCAGATGTACTCAAAAGCAATTACAAGAGAATGACAGCTAATTACGGATAATAATAATCAGAACCTTTACATTTCACTGCTAGTTTAATTAAAACATTCTGGACTGGCGGAGGCCATTTTAATTAACCTGTCTGACATTTTAACCAACCTCAAACCGCACGTATATAAATGACTGTAAAGGGGCTTATTAGACCGCACCGGTGGAGACGCCAACAGTGTAATAATGAAACCACCGTCACTGACACAAACACCCTTCACTGTTTTTGTTGACATCTCTGTGTGGGCGAGCAAAAGACTGCGGCTGTTTGGTTCCACTCAAAAAAAAGACACTTTAGAGTTCAAGAACAGACGAATGTTTGACAAACCTTGAGATAATTATAGTGATTTTAAATCTAAACGCAAATGTGACAATGAATTTTTCAGTAATTAGGTGACACAGAAGGGCCGTTTATGAAGTAAACAATACGAGGCGAATGTAATTTGCTAAGATTCTATTCTCTGGTACTGTTACAGACGTTCCTTTCATCTGCCTATAAAAAGATGACAACAGAATAAATGGTGACATGGGAACTTATTAGACTTTCTCAAAGGTCTACATTTCAAAGGAGACCTTTGTGATGCACTGCTGGTGAAGGTTACACTTTGTGGCATCACTGAATACCATCCTGGAAGAGATTCCGCCCACACCGAACTCAAAAAAAATAACTGTTGTCTTCTATATTGTTCCATATGCTGTAGAGATTCATTGATTACTGGATAAAAAGAAAAAAAAAATGGAAAAAAATGAATTGTGACCACAAAGATCTTGACAAATTTCCTTAAAATGTTAAATCCACACAGTATGCTAAAGATAAGCATCAACTATTCCAAATCAAAACCATTATTGCTGAATTCTTTGTGGGCTTCACATGAAGAAACTATTCACAAATTTATGGGATGTTTCAGAAGTCCAGTAATGGGAACTCACATCATGAAAAAAGTTTGTCTTAAAAAAATCAAAGCATAAAACCCATCCCTGACAACCAGCTGCCACTGTTACCTCACAGGATACTCTCTGTTCTGTCATCTCTTACTTTTCCACTCTACCGCGCATCTCTTTAAAGCTGTCGTGAAATCTTGGAGTACCTTTCCTTGTTTGCCTCTAGCGTGTTTTTCTTTCTTTGTATATGCTGTCCTGTTCCTTCCTTGCTTTCCGTCCCTCTCAGTGTACTCCTTTAAAGATACTCGTCTGATTGCAGCAGCCTTCTCCCAGCCTTTGTCTGCTTGAACAGGATGTCCGCGTCGGCCCGAGTGTGTCTTACACCACTCAGGGACTGAGGTTGCTCACACAAAAGAGCAGTAATCCCCTGCCTTAAAGACTGCTACTGGCATGGACCATTTAACCTCAGTGGCTCCAAACTCTATGGCCCATTTTCCCTTCAAATCTTTTCTCCCATCCTCACATCTTTATCCATTCCTTTGTACTTCTTAAAAAGCCAGATGAGGTGGCGGTAGCATTGATGATTTTATCTCATAGCGCAACAATAAAGGTAAAAATAAATTCAGTAACAACTCAGATAACCTGGTAACAACACGCTCATCAGCCCTGGTGTTTAACCTGTAACCTTTGGGTGAGGATGACGTGAGAATAATAATAATAATAATAATAATATCCGCACCATACAAGACAACGGCATTATCAGAAAACAAAAAATGCATTTAAAATCAGCAGCTACTGTCACCAGAACTGGCATTCATTCCTGTTTCCTGTAAATAAAAGTACAATTTTCAGTCATTGTCAGTTTTAAATCTGCAACAATACTGAA
>CAAE01014646.1:0-10303 GCA_000180735.1 Tetraodon nigroviridis | reverse complement strand
CGTTTTTATGCTGTCAGGATAGGCACATCAACCGGAGTTTTTTATATATATTTTATATATAGCAAATCAGCGAAAGAAGCACGTTTTTTTCTAGCTATAATTAAAATCGAAAATTCTTGTCGAGAATACAATCATCCATAACGTTTTAAAACCCTATTCTGAAGTCAAAAGGTGGCATCAGAATCCTAAGAGGCTTTTGTGTTCAATATCAGTTCTTAAATTAGTTGACGTCAAGAAAAAAATTTAGGTGTAATTTTGTACAACTGCAGTTTAGGCTCAGACTAAATTCCCTTTCACACTCCTTGAGGCTGTTTGGTGAGTGGACAGATGCAGACGGCTGGACAGATATTGGCACAGAAAGTACTGTCTGGAACACTGTGGCCTCAGGTATTGCTTTTTCTGTTCCTTTATCCATATTTAAAAACGGTCTATTCCATTAATCAATATCAGACTGCCCTACAGACTTTCCCCCTAGAACCATGCTAATCACTGGAGTAAAACTCAATAACACTTTATATAACCAAATAAAAACATAGGTCAGACAAGAAGACAAATCCATACCGTCAAAAAAAGAGTGGCTATTTAATTTTATTTTTTATATACACATGTATACAAAAAAACCCACATATACCCCTGTGAATTAATACATATGCTAATTATTGATATATTTGATCCTGCACACACTTGATACGAGTTTGGTGGGGAAAAACACACTTTCAGTGGATTCTCTTACCTCTCTTTTTGCGTGCCTCCTTGATTTCCTCACACATGCGGTCAAACTCGGGGTCCAGCTCGGCAGCAAATATAGCATGGGCTGTGTCCTTTAAACTACATGCTCGGTGTCTGATGACTTTGTCTGAAAGACCACAAAAAGAAAAGAATGTCACCAGCCACATTTGCTTTCTGTGTGATTGTGCCTGTACTTTTTACCACAGTAGAGGTGTATTAATTGACAGTCAGTGTTGTGGGAGGAGGGGTTCGCTATGTCCTTGAGAACAGGGACTGAAGCACTTTTGCATAGTTTAGGCATAATGCTAGACAGTACTTGGTGAGAAGGTAAGATGTGAAGAATTTCCACTTCACGGGATCCCCACTTCCCCCAATTAACACACATTGGATACTTGTCTCCATGCAATATGAAATACTGTTTTAACCTATTCAGTTCTACACCTCCACAACTTACATTCCTCTTTCCCCTTCACTGTACCACTGCATCATTATATCCTCTCTTTTCCCTGCAACCATAGAGGGGAAAATAAAAAAGCTGAGCTGAAGAGGCAGGCTGAAAGCATAGCCACTGTAAACAGGCACTCATTATGGCAGCCAGGGGGAGAACGGTTCAGGCAGAGAGTGGTAGAGGGTCACAATCTGCCAGCTTCCTCTGTCTAATTGGAGGATCGCTGGCCTAATTGCAATAGAGGCAATTTATGCCTGTGCGTGCAATCATGCACTGTGTTATTGACAGAGTATGTTTGTGTGAATGTGTATTATAAAGGCAAAATGTATGTCAGTGCAAATGGTGTGAAAGGCTGGTTGGGATGAAAAAAGCTCGTCGGCACTGTTACAGGCCGTGCCCTTTCTCACAATTTGGAACAGGTCAGGGACAAACTGGCACACACACGCACCCTTTAACAGAGGGTTTCTAATTGCTTTTTTAGAACAAGAAGCATTTAAGACAATCAAATGCTGAAGTAAAGATATTAGATTTAAATACAACTGTTTCAGGCAAGTGCCCCTTCTCAAAGTCAAAGGAAGCAAATAGACGTAATATGAAGGACACTGAAAAACAGACCACAGGGAGATAATGAGGTTGTTTTCAAGAACTTTGTGAAGTACAACAGAACTTTGCCAGCAGTGTAATTGGGCAAGACTTCAGCTGTATTCCCTTGGCCAAACGCCGCTAAGTATTTCAAAAAGGCTTCGTTATTCTTCTTTATGAAACAATCTAACTGCACTTTCTTTTGTACTGTGTCATTTAAGGTCCTGGCCTTCACCTGAAAAGACAGATATTACTTTTTTACTTGGGATGGTATATTGCTTCTTCTAATTGTTATGCACCCAAATCTTGTGAGCAAAATGAGGCAGTTTAAAAAAAATTAAAGGACTGGAGTTAGAATTTCCCACAGTTTTTAGCATGAAAGTTGAGAAGGACTTTGTGTAATTTTCAGAAGAAAAAAAAAGGTTTTTGAAAAACCTTTTATTTTACATATTTAAGTATGAAGGGGCTGGGGTCAGTAAAAAGAGGTGAAGTTTAAAAAAGACTTTGCATATTATGTGCATTTGTGTATTTTTATTAAAGTTTATTAGTTTTCCCTTTTACCTCCGGGATCCTTGTCTGGATTATACTCCAAAGCATTATTGCAGATTAGATCAATATCCAGAAGGAAGTCCTTTGCTGTTAGGTACTGGTGAGTGTCGATCCTGGCCACAACAGTTGACAGGTCCATAGGCTGACGGATAACCTCCAGGTAGTCTGAAACCTGAAATGCACATAAAAACAAAGTTTATTTCCAGCACATCTTGGGTTTGAGTGTTTGGTCGGTATTATACCTCCTCAATATCAACTGGTTTGCTGAAGATGTTAAAACGCTTGTCAGTAGCCAGGCGCTTGGTTACATCCCTGAGAAAGAGCCTGAGCTCTCGCAGTATGTTCTCCTCCTGTGCAGCTAGCCGGCGCTGTTCCTCTGCTGATAGGACTCTGGGCCCTGAATCTTCAGCTACTGGCAGTATTTCTCTACACCTCTCTTTGGGCAGATGAGCAACAAAAATGAGAAACAAAGACATGAGTGCAATTATGTAATAAAATCTTTATATTTAAACTGTAAACAAATTAAAGAGGAAGCAAAAAAAACCAAAATACTTTTCCCCATTGCATCCAGCAGCATGTAATAATACGACTTACAAATACAAAGATGACATACATGGTTTAAAGTAATGCTTTGCCACATCCCTCTTAGCATCATTACAATACACTTGTAGGGTAAAACAGGTCTTAGGATTTGTGCAGCTGATGAGAACAATTCAGCTATATTCCCTCCCACACCTAGGATTTGAAATACAGTAAGAAACAGCCTCTGGCAACTGACACAGTGATGAAGAGAGGAAGGCAAGCAGATATCTTCCCTCTCCCTCCCAAGACACAAGTCCTTGCCCAAGGCATTTGCTGATATCATTAGGAGGGTTCCACAGCACCTAGGCCCACTTCACTGAGCTAGCAAAAACCACAAAAAACCTGACTCTAATTTGGAATAATAGTGCCTGGGCCTTCTCACAGTAATTTGTCTCCTTGCTCTTCTGACCAGCCTCCTGCTGGTTGTCTGACTGTTGCCTTACGTGAGCAAGGCCCCCCAAAGAGAACCACACGGTCAAATCAGGGGACCCCTACCTTGCATCAATGAGGAAAGTGGGCTTAAACAGTGGGTGATACTTCCATTAGAAAGTTTAGAGGGATATTTCTTCTATAAATGAGATCTGGGGACTCAGTAAACACTTCAGCAGTTGTGAGTAGACAGGATAGGGCCGTCAGCCATGGTTTTATATTTATAGATGTGGATATACTGAGTTTGATTGGTTGAGGAAAAAAAATGAAAATATAAATTTTATATATCATATATTATTTATAAAATTTCAGTGCAATTGCACTTTCCTCAAAGCAAAAATCTTGATTGCTTTTATGCCCTTGAATAATAATATTTACCTGGATTTCTGAGGCGCGGTGGAGCCCTTGCTGCTTGAACCAGAAGCAAATCAGAGAAAAAGCTCCTCCTGTCTTCTTCTCCTGGAGGGCACAATGACACCACCTCCCCATAGGTCCTCTGGAACATGCTCCTTACCTGAATGCATGAGTTGGGAGTTTAATGAAACAGTCAGAAACATCTTAAATTGATTATTTCATATAAATTCTCTATGTTATCCTAACAAGGGAATGGTCTTTTGTAAACCCAGTGACAGACTACACAATACGTGTAGATGCCAGAACGTTTGCAATGTACCAACAGAGAAAAACATTGTTTATTTATCTATATTCTGGTTACGGGAGAATGCAAGAATCCCTGTCCCTTCAATAATGGGACTCCAGACTGCTCTCGACAGAAAGCCCTGCTGCTGACGAAGCACATTTACATCCAATCTGTCTGTTTTATCGACCATCTCCCATACCAGTGACATGTTTGTATTCTCTTTCATTTTGCACTGCTATTCTGAGTCCTTTCTAGATTTTACAGTCTTCTCAAAGGACTGTTAACAAAAATGGGGAGGGGGATTTAAAAAAAAAAAAAAAAAAAGTAGGGTAGGTAAATCCTCTTAAACAGATGAAGCACACAGCCAGCACGCTAAGTATTTATAGGTAAGAGGAAAATGTATATAGTATTGTAAAAATTCATATATTTATGAATCTAACTGCATCTATTTCACTACTACAATCAGCCCTCTTGGAATATTTAAATCTATGCAGAATGAATGGCTGCTGGAAGAATAAAAGAGGACCAGGATAGCCATTCCTGTCAGCTCTGGTTGGAGAGATATGTTGTCTGTTCCCTGCTGAGGTTTAAAGCTGGTACAGCAGCTGTCACCACGTCCTTTGTGCCAAAGAGTGAACCAACACTCTGATATAGTGTATTCACTTCAAGCGCCAGTGACTCCGGCGTGTTCATGGCTTGAAAAATTAAAAACAAAACTCAAACATGACTAAAAAAAAAAAATCTATCGGGACTAACGTAGTCAAACAGTACAGAGCCAACAGCATGGAAACTTCTGTTGAAAAACAAAGGACAGCTGCTGCAGATAGAATTAACCAAACTAATTTTTTAGTCATTTATCTAGAAATTACTCTCACCTAAGGCATTAATTCAGTTGCCTACATTCTTTCTTTCGAGGGTGAGCAGTAAGGCATCTGAATCCCACTATAATTAAAAGCACTCAATACATTCTCAATACATTTACTTATCATACCAAGGTGTTTTATCTTTTATGATGTTTTTTTTACCATTTTCTTATCTTTATGATGTACAAAGAACCTTCCAAAAATGCATTTTTTAATAAAACTGATTGCAGGGATTATACCAGACCAGTTTGGGCAATGTTGGGGCTTTGAGGACAAGCTGAAAAGATATAAATGCAGGGCTGGTAGTGACAGGTATTCATCACAACTTTAAAGCATCTGCCTCTATCTTAGCTGATAATTATGGACCAGGGAATCCAAAAATGGTTGGATCCATTGAGAATGAGGGACAGTTGGCTTTCACAGAAAAATTACTAAAAAAATTAAAAACAACAAATGGAAAAAAGGCAACTTATATCACAGAGGATAAAATGAGCCTTAAAGGGAAAGTACAGATAAGAAAACCATCTTTAAAGCATCAACAAAGCAGCCAGATAGATAAACATAAAATAATCTGCAAAGCCATGTTGATGCGCGTGTCCCTGTGTGAAGATGTTGGGCTTCCAAACCCTGGGCTTAAAATAAAGTCTTTCTGTAGCCTGACAAGACAGGAATTATTGCTGTTTGAAAGAAATCAGCCCCTTTCAGACTAGCCTAGAGCAAGTGCTCTGACTCAAGTTTAGCCTTCACAGACAAAAAAAAAAGACCCAGAAGCCTAGTGAGCAGTAGATTAAATGACAAAGAAGGAGATGAAGTCAAAGCATATTGAAGCAGAAGGACCAATACCTACCGTTGTGTAAAACTAGACCACTCTTTGGAGTTTATTATATAAAATAACAAAGCAATAATGAAATAACCATAATGTAAGGTAGATTGGTAATAGTATAAAGCTATACTATAACTTTTTGAAGAATTCATTTTTAGAGACTGCCAGCAAAAACAAGTGAATAGTGACTCTCTGCAGTAGCAACAATAAGGACAGGGCTGAAAGAGGGCACGTCCTGCAGCAAGGTGAGAAACGTGCTCTTTACAGTGTCGCTCACAGCTTCCCACCATTCTGAGACATGCGGCATGAACACAACACTGGGCACGCTCCTGCGTCTTTCCCGGAAAACCTACAACCACAAAAAAAGCGTATCTTTAGGTATATACATTTAGGTGTGCATATGTTCAAGTTCATTAGGTCATAAAGACGTTATATCAAGAAGTATATAATAATTATATCAAGACGTCGTGTGAAAAACAATAGGTTTTTCTTTGTTTTGGAACACATCTGTGTGGTACCTGAGCACAAGACTCCTCTGGCGTCTTAGCGCTGACCGAATACAGGGTGGGCAAATCCAGGCGGTGGACTGGCAGCTTGTCCAAGTGATGCAGCAAGGCAGGAGCCAAGTGAGAGGTTTGTCCTGAGCCCGGCGGCCCAGCCAGAAGCAGACGAGGACGATACGCTGTGGGCTGTCGTAGAACAGATCTAATGACAGATGACAGTTCAGTTAGCTCTGTTAGTGTCTAAAATAATATGAACCCTGGCAGGCAAGCGCGCCAGCATTTACAGGGTCGTGTCATAGCACAAGCCCAATTGTTTTTTTTTCCCTTTTTGTATATTTTCTTCTTGGCCTGTGCACAGCAATACTAATAATACAGGAAAATGAACCTGTGCTCCATGTTCATTTCAATGCCATGGATATATGAATATATTTATATCCATATTATTCACACTGAGTGATGCAGTCATATACAAGATAAGATACATGCATTCTTGGCCTTTCTACACTACCAAGAGGACATAAGAATGATTTCCTGGAGAAAGTACTGAGCTCACTCTAACATAATCTTCATGTTTCTTATCAAAAGTACAAACCTATGTAATAAAACTACTATCAATTTTATATAGTATTTTTAATACAATAACGGCATCTACCGTATCAGTTTAATATTTGACTCATTTATATCTGTAAAGGTTAACCTTTCCCCCTCTGTCATGGAAATCAAATTTTACCCTCTCAAATGTTTGAGGGTAACTGAAATTCATGGTTCATTACACTATTGAGTTTGATCTGATAGCTAATAAATAACACTATATATCAGACCAAAACTGACAGCAGCGATTTTTTCAAACAGACTCACGAGGTGGAATGGAGGAAGGTTCTGTTTGCTGCCGAAGTGGAGAGCTGGCTCTCTGGGGATGCAACGGGTTCACCTTCAAAGATGGAAGCAGACACTTCCTCATTGTCGTCATCGCTGTACAAGTCCTCTTCAAAGAGTTGATTGTCACCGCCTAGCATGGAAAAAAAGAAACTGCTTGTACTGTAATGCATAGTGGCGGCAAGTAAAGTGTAATTGTTGAGGCAGATATGTTGCTGACATTAACAAACTGATGGGTTGACAGAAAAAAAGGGGAATGTGTCTTCGTTGAAAAGTTTTTTAAGCAATTTACTCCTATAACTTGCTGATGAGAGACCACAGACAGGCAAAGAGGAGAAAGGTGCTTTCAAATACTTACAATGCATGTTTTCCCGATCTGAAAACTGAGCATGGGGGAAGACTCGGAGCAGAGCTTTAAGCACCAAAGAGAAAGAAGTTGCCAGGAGGGGCCTGAGGGTTGGGGACAGAGCTTGCCCCGGGGGGGCCAGGGCTCTATGGGATGCTGGGACGATTGTCCTCATGGCCTTGCTGAAGTCACCAGGCCCCAGGACAATCGAAGTGATGTCCAGCTTCAGTTTGACACTGCTGCTGTAGATCTGGGGGTTACGGCGACGTAATGCAACCAAGGCTGCTTCTGTGCAAAGTGCTTTGATGTCAGCACCACAGTAGCCTGAGACAAGACAGGTGTGCCAAGTTAGTTAGGTGAAAAACTGTGTTTTCACTAAATAATTTATTGACTATTTTTGGTGACATTTTCAGACAGGGCTCTTACCAACACATTTTTCTGCAAGTTCCTCCACAAATGGCTCAGCCAATTTGGGACTCCAATCCCGTGTGTGAATTTTCAAGATGTGCTTTCTGGCCTGAACAAAAGAGTTTCATATACAAGATTACAGTCAATAATCAAAGTACAAAAATGACAAAATCAACAAGTAAGTCATGTCCCCCCCCCCCCAATGTATGCAAGTTAAATAATTCATATCTGTGAAATGCCATGAATGCATAATTTTAGAAATAAAATACAAAGTAAATCTCTAGTAAAGTCTCCAATACTAAAATAAATAAATAAACTCAAGTCATTCTCAATATTTCATCAAAACCCTTGAGGCAAATGACAGGTTACGTCAGCTTTCATCATAGAATTTATTTTTGGTCAAAAGACAGAACCGAGCGGGCTTTGATACATTTCCAACAGCTGGAAAATAACCACCAAGAGCTGAACTTGAATGCATAGGGAGAAATTATCCATACAGAATAGGCAAGATTTTTTCCATTTCCAGTTTGCAGCTGGTGGACAAAGCAGGCAATATCTTGCAGATTAGTTCACCACCACACAGTACTTTTAAAATCCTATTACACTGTACCCTGCAAAGTATATCTCCTACATCATTTTATATCTTCAGAAAAGACCTGACCACATCTGATCCTCCGGTTAAGACATATTATATGGCAATAAAAATGCCAAAGATTGTCATTCAGTCAAATGTTTACACTTTTATAAATATGCCCCTAAAAGAAGAAGTGAATAAGAACTCCACGGTGCAAGAGAATCTAATATTATATGTTTTATGTATCCCCCCCACCCGCCCCATTAAAAAAATCTATGTGCAGTGAAAATATGTATGACTGTATAAGCTCAAAAATACACACTGTTGATGTTTCACGTCACCTTTTTGTCAGGCAGGTTGAACAGAAACTCCCGGTCAAAGCGTCCAGGCCTCCTGAGTGCTGGGTCGATAGAATCAAGTCTATTTGTAGCACCGATGACCACTATCTCCCCACGACTGTCCAAACCGTCCATCAAGGCCAGAAGAGTGGACACAATCGAACTAAGCAGATGGGAAAAAATTGTGAATTAATACAGACAATTAGGATATCATATCTCATTTAAAAAACTCAAATAAAAGCATACATGGTGTCTTTTAGATAGAGAACATACTGGTTTTTGCATCCATATTGACAAAAAAACCTTTTTTTCTGCCAGTAAACAAGACTTTAACTAAATAACAGTATGAAACAACAAAAATAGTCCAGACTATATTAGAGGTACAGGTAAGCCACAAACAGATCCTTACCTGTGAATCTGGTCCTGTCTACTCGAGCGAACTGGAGCCAACCCATCAATTTCATCAAAGAAAATAATCGAGGGCCTCATCAAGTAAGCCTGATAAAAAAAGACCACAGAAGTCAATGTGAAGCACAAACGGAGGCAACTAGTTAAACATGGCCCTAAATGAAGGTACAGGAGGTAACGTAACAACAGCAGCAACTTAAAGGCAATATCTAAAATTCGCCTGCAACCTTGCACGACAGGAAAATCAGTACCTCACCTGGTCAAAGAGTAAGCGTAGCTGCCTTTCAGATTCTCCAACCCACTTGCTGAGGCAGTCTGCTCCTTTTCTCATGAAGAACGAAACTTTTCTGTCACCATGACTACACTCGTTCGCAAGCGCCCGTGCCACAAGAGTCTTTCCTGTCCCTGGAGGTCCATAGAACAAACATCCTCTAAAACACAGAAGAAAGTTCATTACAAAAAATAAAAATGATAAAGTAAATCAATAACTAAAAAAATCAATGCCGCGTATAGCTGCACAAAAAAGCCCCGACAAAATATCAAAGTTCAAATGAAAAGCTTGTAATAAAGCGAGATGTCTGATCATCTCACCTGGGAGGCTGAATCCTGAACTTCTCGAAGATCTCAGGGTAAAGCAGTGGGAAAACAACCATTTCCTTGAGTGCATGAATGTGACTATTAAGTCCACCCACGCTGTCAAATCTCACCTGAGAGAAAAGACCCATCATGAGCATTCAGAAATTAAAATTCAACCTTTGACAGATGTCTGTGTAAGTCATAGGCCGACCATCAAGCATCAGTAAGAGCTTTTACAAAAGAGTAATTACACATTCCAATACTAACAGAGCTATCCAGGTTCATCGGATCCACATCGGCCAAGCTGGCACCCACTTTCACCCGATCTCGCAGCGCCCCACTGGCCAGATCTTCTGCAGTTAGGTTCAAGGGTAAACATCTGTGGAAACCAGCAGTGACACACAGTTAGTAATCATTAAGGTACAAAATGCACACATTTGTTAAAGTTTCCGTACTTCTGGACAGCTCATATACTTCAACAACCCTCAAGTTTATGTGAACTACTTTGCGATGGTATGACGAATAAAGTAATCAACAAAAAAAACCAAAGTCTGCAGTGAATAAACCGAAGGCTGTTGAGATTCATGTGTCAGTATCCATCTGATCATGAACTGGGGATTGTGGACTAG
>CAAE01014645.1:242669-282200 GCA_000180735.1 Tetraodon nigroviridis | reverse complement strand
CCACACACACACACACACACACACACACACACACACACACTCAGCAGAGCAGCTTATTGTTCCAGTAAGCTCTAGTTGCCTCCAGGTACAACAAAGGTGGTGTTTTGATGTGTGTGGTTTTGGTCCAGTTGGGGCCAAACCGAGCGGAGCCAGAAAACAACCATGCTGCCCCGCCCCTGTGTGGCCCCACCCCCACGTAGCCCCGCCCATCACCTCCTCTCTGCTGCTAAAGTGGTTTTAATCACTGAATGGAAACCATTAGTAACATGTTTAAATAATTCACAGTCTGACCAGGCTGAAGCACCAGAACTCTCAGAAACATGAGCCTTGTGTGTGTGTGTGTGTGTGTGTGTGTGTGTGTGTGTGTGTGTGTGTGTTTTAAAAAATCAGTGCATCTTTGTTCTATCTGCTTGTGTCTTTAGTCCCTAATTCCCAGGTGAGCATCCTAACTCCTTGCTCCCCAGTTCAAGTCACACACACCCACACACACGCGTGTGCACGCACACACGCCTGACCTGGGTGTGTCTTCCTGTCTGTGGCTGCTTCAGAACTGCTCTGAATGACTTACGTAAAGCTCTATTCATACATGCATCAACACAACGCGTCCCAGTTCCTGCGCGTAGGAGAGACGCAGCCTTTGGTGTTGTCGAGCGTGGGGAGTGTGTGAAGCAGGTGTGTGTTTGTGTGTGAAGCAGGTGTGTGTGTGTGGGGGGGAAGGGGGCAAGTGGGACCAGCGAGAGGCCTCCGGTGAAGATCCTAACGCTCCCAGAGGAGAAGAGCCTGGTGGGTCCTGGGGGTCCAGGGGGGTCCTTGTTGGTTCTGGTAGTTTTTGGTGAATCCCGATTGGTCTCGGTGGGTCCTAGTTGGTCCTGATGCTCCACAGCTGGGCGCTGGAGTCGCCTGAGGTGCCAGGTGGGGGCAGGTGTGGTGGAGACCTCAGGTAGACCTGGAACCTCCGGCAGGACGGTTGCTCTGGTTCTAACCCGCTTGTTGGTCCTGAGCCAGAGGAGCTGGTTCTTGGGTTCTGGCTGCATTCCTCCAGTCTGAAACCACGGAAAATGAAAATATCCCCCAGGTCTGACACAACATGGCTCAGAACGCAGCAAGTTTGCTTCACCTTCTAATAATAGACTCATCGGGCCCCCAGACGCACACGTCATCACTCACAGAACCAGCGCTGCTGTGTTTCTGTGTGTGTGTTGCAATCCAAATGCAGGAGGTTGCTAAAAGCCGCAGATGATAAACTACAAAGCAAAAGTGCAACTTCAGCAGGTGTTTGTGAGGCTGCTGGTTTCCTCCGTCAGGTGTTGCTGCGGTTGAGAGACGTTGACGAGCGGAAACGAGCAGCTTGTGTGTCCGCAGCCCTGTTTGCTCTGCAGTTGCAGCCCTGCACGCTCCGCCAACACGTCTGTGTGTTCCTGTTCTATTTCTGCTGCCCTTCTGTTTGCTCTTTGAGCGAGCAGGCGCTCGTTGGATCCGGCGGCCGCTCTTCACCTCGGCCCTCCTGGACACCCACACTCGTTCTGACACGCCAGACGTCACTTCCACGGCGCTATTTATAAACCTGTGTGTCTTTTGAGGAGCGGCGTCAGTTGGCTGTGCATCAGTGAGTCACTGAGTGGAGGAGGGAGGAGGAAGGGTGGAGGAGGCAGATGGATCCTGGCGTGAAGCAGTCACTGCCTTTTTCACAGATTGCTGATTTTCTGCTCGGTTTTTCTGTTGCGAGTCTCTCTGCGCGTAAGTTCCAGAAGGGACGGCCTTGTCCAGCTGCGTGGTGGCCAACCCAAGTGCCCCCCGTTAGTTGAGGACGGGAAGTGAATCTAGGTGGATTTCCACGCAGACTGACGTTGTGAAACTTTCCTAAACCCTCTCCTGCTGTGCCTCCAGTCACCAGACGCTTTCATTCTGTTTTGTTCTCTTTTCTGCAGATCTCTCCGGCCACTGGACAGAAGAGTAGCACACGGCGGTGTGTTTGCGACATGGCGGACGGAGGGGAGCGCTCCTCATGACTGTCCTGTCCGCCTCTGCCAGCGGTGTGTGTCTGGACTTGTCTGAGTCACTCACTGGTTTAGCTACCATGCCCAGCAACCCGGGGACCCTTTAACTGTCCAGAGGCCCTCCCAGCACTCCCGCCACCCACCCCCCCTCCCTGGTGCAACCCACAAGGACACAAGATGGAGCCTCGCGAATCCGGTACAACGGGGCACCAATGCTCCAGTAAGGAGCCGGTGAAGGAGAAAATGTCCCTGCAAAGAAAGTGGGCGTCTGAACCCGCAGACACCAAACAAAGCACTTTTGCTGACCGCGAGGCAAAGAAACATGAAAGTTTACCAAGCGGGGCCACGGGGGGATTAGCGCCACAGCAGAAGTACGCCTTCACGGGGAACTCTGGAAAGGTGCTTTCTGGACCTGCTGCAGTCCGGGCCATGGCAGGACCACCATCCCAAGACCCCCCAGGGCCATTTGCACAGGGGTTCCCGCGGGGATACTGCTACCAGCTGGGCCAGCCATACCCCCAGCACCCCCAAAGCGAGCGCTTTCTCTCAGGAGCCAAACCTCAGCCCGGCCTGGAGCCTCACGCCTGGCCCTTCGCTGGCCAGCTGCCCTCCGAGGATCTGTATTCAGTCGGACACCCAGTACACGCACACCCTCACGGCCTCGGCTCAGGGAGGTTTCCACGCCAAAAATCTCCCAGTTTACCGAGCTCGTTTGACAAATATCCTCAGTCGGGCTCGGAGCCTGCAGAGGAGGGCCACAGCAAAAAAGAGCAGAAGCCAAAAAAGCCCGGCAAGTACATCTGTCACTACTGCGGCCGAGCCTGCGCCAAGCCCAGCGTCCTGAAGAAACACATCCGCTCACACACGGGGGAGAGGCCCTACCCCTGCATCCCCTGTGGCTTCTCCTTTAAAACCAAGAGCAACCTTTATAAGCATCGCAAGTCCCATGCTCATGCCATCAAGGCGGGACTGGTTCCGTTCACGGAGCTGCCTGTGGCCCGCTCCGGGGACATGGACCAGGCCTCCCCAGTAGGTGAAAGTGAGGTCCATTCGGATGGAGACCAGAGCACCGACACAGACGAGGAGGGCATGGATGGCTCCACCATGCTGCTAGACAAGGACAGTCCCATTCCACACATCTCCTTCGAAGCCGACAGAAGTGCAGGTAAAGTTCTTTCTTTCATCGCCACTTTGATGCGTTGCTGACTGCTTATGAATCTTTGGTCCTTGTTCTTGTAATATGAAGCCTGTGCTGTGCTCGCAGGTGGCGTGGAGCCTGCGTATGCGGACTCAGCAGAGGAGCTGCCTGTGGGCTCCATGAAGGTGCCCATTCTGATAGTCCCCAAGCCGGGAGGGGTCCCCTCCGCAGGGATGGAGTGCCCGCCCTTTCAGGACATAAAGGCTTCACACCACATGTTGGCCTCCCAGGCTGGCAGAGCGCATTCGCTGGACGACTCCCCCACAATCAAGCAACGCTTGGCCCTCCGGCTGAACGACAAGAAAGGCCAGGACCTGGAGTCGGGCATGTCCCAGTCTCTCAACCTCCTTAGTCCCCACAGCAAAGGCAGCACAGACTCCGGCTACTTCTCACGTTCTGAGAGCGCAGAACAGCAGATCAGCCCTCCAAATACCAACATCAAGACGTACGAAGAGATCATGTTTGGGCGAAATTGGTACTACAGGCCCAACTCCAGATCCAGACAGGCCATCACAGTGGGCACGGCGGGGGCAGGCCCCGGCGCCCTGGCCAGCTTAAAAGCAGCAGGCGCTGTTCTGGAAATGGCTACAATGGGGGAGGAACAAATGTGTTTCCGAGGGGATCTGGGAGTCTCTGGCGAAGCCAAGCAGTATCCCACGGGACCTTGTCAAAGCAGCACAGGGCTCCTGGAGCCGCCATCGGAATCGGGCCTTCTCATCAGGACCAACTCCCTGCCGTCGTCCTCCCCTTCCACCCTGAGTGTCCCAACGGGAATCCGAGGCAGTCATTCCTTTGATGAGATGATGACGTCCAACGATGTGTTTTACCCACCGCGGAGACTCACCAGGCAGACGGCCTTTGAACATCCGGCCAGCGAGGCCCAGGTGGTAGAGGCCGAGGGATACGGACAAATGCCCAAGAACGTAGCTTCATCCCTGGGTATGAAGGTGGCTGAGCGCTGCCCAGCAGTCCCGGAGCATCTCGCCTTTGGCCCCCACTGCACCAAGGTGAGCCTGTCGGAAATAGCCACCAGAAAAAGGAGGAAGGAAAAGAGCGTTGGAGACGAGGAAGACAGCCCCGGGCACGGCGACAGTAGCTGCAGCGGTTCCGTGGAGATGATGGGAGACGAGTTCAAGCACGGCAGCTTGGATGGGTCTCGGGCCACCCCGACCGGGAAGGGCTCCCTGCACAGCACCTACAGCCAGTCGGACAGCTTCGACACGTGTGCCAGCACGTGCTCGGAGGACGTCGCACTGTTTGCTGACTCTGAGGGCAGGAAGTCCGGCGGGAACGTCATATCAGTCATCCAGCACACCAACTCGCTCAGCCGGCTCAGTTCCTTCGAGAAGTCCGAGTCCTTCGAGCAGCCGGGGTGTCAAGTGCCAGACAAAGCTCCGCACGGACAGTTCTCCGAACAGTCCGACTCAGACATCTTTGAGGATGCCTTGAGTCCTGAATCCGCCCTGCTGAGGGCCGAGGGCGTGGAGCCACAAGCCCAGAGCGACAGCGAGCAGGCTTCGCTCTCATCTTCCTCAGCCGCCGCCTCACCCGGGCAGCCGTATCACATCCCACACAAACTCGTCCGACAGCCCAACATCCAGGTTCCCGAAATCAGGGTGACGGAGGAACCCGACAAGCCTGACAAAGATGCAGAGGCGCCGCTGACCAAGGAGGCGGAGAAGCCGCAGCAGCAGCAGCAGCAGCAGCAGCAGCAGCAGCTGCAGCAGCAGCAGCTGCAGCATGTGGAGGATTTCCAGCTGCCGCAGCGCAGCGACACGCTCTCCCAGATGCCTTCAGAGAAACTGCCCCCCAAGAAGAAGCGTCTGCGGCTGACAGACATGGAACACTCGTCGGGAGAATCCAGCTTCGAGTCCTCGTGCACCAGCCTTTCCCGCAGCCCCAGTCAGGAGAGCAACCTGTCCCACTCCTCCTCCTTCTCCATGTCCTTCGACCGCGACGAGGGTCTGAAGTCTGTCTCCCCCAGCAGACAGGTGAGCGCCTCCGAGCCGTTCCCTCAGCACTGCTGCTTTCCACGTGGTCCGGAGGGCTGCAGAAGCAGCTCGGCGCCTCCAGCCTCCTTGCGATTCTAACCTGACCTTCTGTCCGCAGGACGACGCAGCGGCGCTCGGCGCTCCCAAGCAGTCGGAGTTCCTGACCGTGCCGGGCAGCGGTCACGCCAGCCACCACCAGCAGAGGGAGATGAGGAGGTCGTCATCCGAGCAGGCGCCGTGCACGCTGTCCACAGAGACGCCCGACATGAGGAGCAAGTCCTTCGACTGCGGAAGTCTGCCCTCATCCCGGCAGGGGGAGATTTACTGCAGTGCCTCCGCCATGAAGGAGCGCCGGCGGGGATATCTCGTCCGTCAGGTACGGGAAGCACGGAGCTGTAGCTAGCCTTCCACTGGGAGCTGAAGCTTTTAATGACCAGCTCCCGCTCTCGTTGGCCAGCCTTCCCTCAGCGTGTACCCGGAGGCAGTCCCTCAGGAACCTGGTCTCTCCGAGCTGTCCATCAAACCGGAGCGGCCGGAGCACGGGACCCGACACGCTCCAGCAGAAGCCCCCCACGGCAGCAGCGAGCCGCCCTGCAGGGCCAGGAGAGGCGTCAGCAGCGCTGGTGCTCAGGCCCCCTCACCTCGTTCCTTCATGTCTGATGATGAGTTCCAGGAAGGTGTCTGACCCTCCGTCTGTCCAGGTGGAGGAACTTACCCGCAGCAGCACCAGCCGTTTCTGCAGCAGAGCATGAGTGAAGACAGCTTACAGGAGGAGCCTCCACACGGCAGGTACGGGAGCCGCCCACCTTCCCACCCGGTGCCTCTGCCTCTCTCAACGGCAACCGTCTCCACCGCAGGTGCCAGCAGCCCCGGCTGCAGAGCCAGGGTTCGTCCTCGGAGGGGGAGCATCCAGGCCAGGAGCTCATGAGGAAGGACCTGCTCCAGCACTACCAGGGTGGCTCCTCCTTCCTTTCTTTCCAGCAGACGGGCCTAGTTTGGGGTCCGGAAGGGGCCCAGACAGCCAGACAGCAGCAGAAGCTGCAGATGAGGCCAGCAGGCGGCCTTCCTGCTCCTCCAGCCAGCAAACCAGCGCTCCCTTCTCTGCCCGAGCGCCAGGTCTCGATGGAAGAGCAGAGAGCCTGAGCTCGCCGCTCTACTCCGCCTCCTTGTCCCGCCCCAGCTCCAGCACGGCCCCTGTCCTCCTGCAGCAGGTCCAGCCTGTCTTTGCCACCCAGAACCTCGGCCCCCAGACCTCCCTGCCAGGCCTGTTGGTTCCCGTGCGCATCCAAACACACGTGCCAACCTTCGGGAGTGTGATGTACACCAGCGTGACGCAGCTGGTGGACACTCAGGGCAGCTGGCCCCAGGGGCTGGCCTCCGCCAGAGCCTCCGGGCCAGGAGGAGCAACTGGGCCGGCCTTCAACCTGCTGCACTTCCTGGGTCAGACTGAGGCTGCAGGTCCCTGCCCGCAGCGCTGGAGGAGTCCAGACTCCCCTCCAGAGCAGCAGCTGCAGACGGGAATCCCACTGTCGCTCACGTCAGGAACCATCTCCACCACCGACGCCTCGGGTTCCGGGGGCGGGGGCCGCCAAGCGCATGCTCTCGCCCGCCAGCTCCCTGGAGCGCTTCTTCCAAACCAAGCAGCAGAAGCGGGTGAAGGAGGAGAGGATGTACGGACAGATCGTGAAGGAGCTGAGCGCCGTGGAGCTGAAGCGGACCGACGGGGGGTCCGGGCCAGGAGCCGCACGCCGGTCTGCAGCCGCCGGCCTCCGTGGATGCTTGTGAGAGGAGGAGCTCCTCGCCTCCGCTCGACTTTCTGCCCGTTGCCGCCGCCAACGTTGCCGTTCCTGTGCGCTCCTCGGCGCCTCATCTGCCCGACGTTCCCCGGGCTGACAGCTTCACCCCTCCTCTCCAGATCGTCACAGAGCGTTCCCCGGAGGCGTCGGAGGCAGAGCCCGGCTCCAGCCCCCAGTCCATGATGTCCTCCACCGCAGAGCGGGACGTCCTGGCCAAAGCCCCCGTTAGCATGCTGCTGCGTACGTCAGGCCCGTCCGGGCGGGGCCAGCCCCTGCTGCTGACCGACATGGCTGACGTTCAGCAGCTCTTCCAGTTCCCCAGTCTGCGCACCACCAGCAGAGTCAGCTGGTGCTTCTTGAACTACACCAAGCCCAGCAGCAGCCCGGCGGCCGCCCACGGCTCCGTCTACAGCTCCTGGTGTGTGAGCTCCTACAACCCCAACCCCCTGAAGCTCAGCACCAAGGCCACGCTGGCCCTGCTCCGGTCCAAACAGAGGAGGAGCTCTGGTCCCATCTACACGCCAGCCGCCATCTCGCCGCCCAGCTCCGGCACGCTGGTGTCGTCTGCAGCCTGGAAGCCGCGGTTTGATCAGGTGGGTCCTGCAGAGACACACCTGTGGGGAGCAGGAGCCTGACCGCGCTGCGCCTCTGTCCCGCAGCTGAAGCCTGAGCTCCTGGCGCTGGACGCCGCTCCGCTTGGGAGGAAGATGAAGGGCGTGGCTTCCTGGGAGCGTCCCAAGGAGGAGACGGAGGAGAAGGAGATGTCGGTCAAGCAGCCCAGCAGCGAACCCACTCGCATCAAGATCTTTGAAGGAGGGTGGGTTAGGCTAGGCTAACACACACACACACACACACACACACACACACACACACACACAGAAAGAGAGATGGTGCTTCACTGGAGGAACTTGTGTCTGTGTGTGTGTGTACAGCTGTTAGCTTAGCTGTTAGCTTAGCCTGAGCAAGCTCAGCAGTGTTTCTGCTCACACGTGTGTGTGACAGGTGTGTGTAATCGATCACCAGAAGCATCAACATTGAAGGCACGCTGTTCCTGACCTGTTGTCTCAGGTACAAATCCAACGAGGACTACGTTTACGTGCGCGGCCGCGGCCGAGGGAAGTACATCTGCGAGGAATGTGGCATCCGCTGTAAGAAGCCCAGCATGCTGAAGAAGCACATCCGCACACACACCGATGTCCGGCCCTACGTCTGCAAGTTCTGCAACTTCGCCTTCAAAACCAAAGGTGGGATTTCTGCTGCTAGTTCAGGACGATGCTAGGCAGCGCTGCCGTCCAGCAGAGCCCCAACCTCTGTGTGTGTGTGTGTGTGTGTGTGTGTGTGTGTGTGTGTGTGTGTGTGTGTGTGTGTGTGTGTGTGTGTGTAGGAAACCTGACGAAACACATGAAGTCGAAGGCTCACATGAAAAAGTGTCTGGAGTTGGGAGTCTCCATGTCCTCAGTTGAAGACAACGAGGCAGATGAAGGAGGTAGGAAACACACACAGCCACACACACACACACACACACACACACACACACACACACACACACACACACACACCTGGTGTGATGTGTCTATGTGTGGGTGGCTCTGATGTCTTGCGTGGGCTTTTTTTTTTTTTGACCCAACCATGACTCTAATTTGGTGTCCTTCCATGAAACAGCAGAGAGTGAAAAAACAAAAAAAAAAAAAAACACACACACACACACACACCTGGACTGAAGCAGCTAACTGGGGGAGCTCTGAAGCTGACGAGGCGTCAGGATTAGTGGGAAACGTTCTCACCGAGGTGGTTGGGGGGGTCGGAGCCTCCTGGGAGGAGAACCAGGGATGCTCATCTTCGTCTTCTCCTCCTCCTCAGAAGCTGGGGAGGAGGGCCGAGGGGGCTCCTCCAGAAGAGCCCTGATGGAGCACCAGTTCTCTGATGCTGAAGACTCGGAGGGAGCAGAAGAAGAAGGAGAGGACGTGGATGATGAAGACGAGGACGAGGAGGATTACGAGGGGGACTCCACCCCCAGGACGCGTTCGCGCTCCACCAGCCCTTACTCCCCGCCGTCCCTGGCCTCCTCCCAGCCCCCGCCTCACCTGGCCTCCGACCTCCTGGGGAGCGGCCACAAGCCGGCGCTCTTCGGCTACTTCACCACGGTGCCCAGCATCCAGATCACAGCGCAGGCTCCGCCCACCGGCCCAGCCAGAAGGGGCGGCGCTCGGCCGGAGGACGGAGACGTCTCCGTGCCCTCCCCCGACCTCTCTTCCGCCTCCTCCCGGCTGTCGTCTCCCGGGCTGGACCGCTCCAGCTGCCCCTCCCCCGTCTCTCCCTCCTCCTCCCCCTCGGCTCAGCGCTACCTCTCCCCCCACCGGGACGCCCACGCCGGCCACCTCTCGCCGCGGCGGGAACTTTCTCCTCTGCGCCACATCTCCCCCAAGAGGGACCTGGGCGTGGCAGGCGGGTACCGGCGGGACCTGTCCCCCAGAAGAGGGCCGCTGTCCCTGCTGGCCCCGACTGGGAGGGACTACAAGCGTGACCTGTCCCCACGGGGCCGCCACAGGGGGCTGATGCGACCCGTGTCCCCTCGGAGAGGACTGTACCACCCCCACCACCCCCACCAGCAGCACCTCCGCCACCACAGGTTTGTAGCCGCCTTGACGCCTCTTTCAGCGCCGTGACCCCGGTTAACCCGACTGCTGCCCTCAGCCCCCAGAGCCGAACCCGGAGCGTCAGACCGGCCCCGGAGCTGGAGCCTGGGCGGAGCGCAGACGTGGAGATGGTGAGAACCGGACGCCAGAGTCAGGCCTGCGCGGCTGCTTCTGCGCTCGCGTGACCTTAGCTGTCTGCAACTTCACACTCTCTCACCTCTGTCCCAGGAGCATCAGCCAGAGCTGCTGTTACCACGGCAACAGGACAGCCCACCTCACCAGGTCCTGTTCAGTCACCTCCCCCTCCACTCTCAGAACCAGGTGGGTGTGCTGGGTGGGCCGGGCGGGCTTCTCCTCTGAGGAGACCACGCCTTCGTCCGCTCACACATTGGCTCGTTTTGATGTCCCTAAAGCCGCTGGTTTCAGTCTGGGTGGCGCTGACTCGGCCCTTCTGTTCCAGGTGCGCTCGCCGTTCCCCATGATCCCCATCGGAGGGATCCAGATGGTACACTCCGTCCCTGCCTCCGCCAGCACCCCGCCGGGCCAGCAGGGGGCGCCACTGGCGCCCCCCCTGGGGGCTGTCGGAGAGCTCTGCCAGTGCTCAGGCCGCGCCCCCTCAGGAGGGAGGAGGGGCAGACAGTGGTGGGCGTGGACCTTTGTCTGAGGAGGGGGGCGGAGCCCCGCTGGAGCAGGAGGAGAGCATCCACAGGTGCACCAAGGCCATCGCCTCGCTCTGCATCCGCTCAGAGGAGCGCTCAGACCCAGGAGGAGGAGGAGGAGGAGGAGCCAGAGCTTCGTCTTCTCCTCCTTCGCGCTGCCCCGACCCCCAACCGCACCACAGCTCGCCGCCGCCCATACACTCCTCGCCATCGCAGCACTTTACGGGCCTGGAGCTCAGGCCTCCTTACCCTCCCGCCCCAGCGCCCCCCAGCCCCCGCTCTGAAACCCCCCACCCGCCATCGCAGCCCCCCAGGCCGGAGCGGGACGGCGAGGGAGGGAGCATGCAGCGCCTCGGGCCGGCGCCCTAGAGCGCCAGGCGTCCGCTCGGCTCCACCTTTCGCACCTTCGGTTTCTACAAACGTCACGTAAACACGGAAGTGCTGGTGGGTCCCGCCCAGATCCCGTGCACCTGTGTGCACGGGATCTGGGGTTAGGGACCTAGGGATCTAGGGTTAGGGATCACGCGCCTGTGGCAACACAACAGAGTAACCTGGTACGTCCCAACGAGGAAAAAGACGGTGTGCCTTTTCTCAGACTGTAACTGCCCCAAACCCTGGCCCTGACCCCCGACCCCCGACCCCTGACCCCGAACCTCCAGCTCTGTAATAAACGCACCCCCACCCCCTCTTTTTCAGACACCCTAAAGTCTTGAGACGCGATGTGAAGTTATGGAAACTATTACGTACGGTTGCACTAAAACATATTTTTATATCAGTGAAAAATGGCTTTTTTGTGTACAGCAACAATTCTATGATACTATTTATTATTGTTACCATGTTTCATAAACTGTACATTTTTCTTCTTAAATGTCGTGGATGCCTTTTTCTATGTGAAGCATGGGTTTTTAGCTCTGGCGTGCTTTATGGCGAGGAGATGTGCCCTGTAATATAGCTTTATATGTTAGACATATTTATAAGCCCTCAGCTCGGAGGTATACACACCCAGGCGCCAGTCTTGGAGGACTATTTAACCAGCGTATGAATACGTTCACTCTATCAGCGTATGTATCTGCACTCAAGCGTTCGGACGAGCTCTCGTTTCGGTGGTCGTGGTTTCGTGAATGTTCAGTCGACTCAGCTTTGCCTGCTCCCGTTTGCAGTCTCTGTTCTTTGAACCAGACCCAGCTTTCCCCCCCCACAGCGTAGCCTTTTAGCACTCAGCTCCACGCCGCCTTTAACCCCGCCCCCACCGCGCCAACTCCCAGATCAACACCCAAGCTGCATCTTCTCCCTTGGTCAGGACCTGGGAACATTCCAGTCTTTGTAAATAGGCTCGTTTGGTGGTAAACGAGGACAAATGGGACTGCAGCTGGATTCTGTTGACGACGTTAGCGACACATTTCATAAACGTGGCGCTTTCAGCTGATTAGCGCCCACCAGCCCACTCACAGCCTATGCTAGAATGTGGCTACTTCCTAGCTAACATTACTGTTCCCACCAGGAGCTACCTGCCTGACAGCCTGGCTAACATCACCTGACTTGTGACCTGGGCTCCAGCTACCTTCACCCTTCTAGAACTGGTTTATTCTTGTTCAGCAGCAGTCTGGAACGTTAGCTGACCCGATGCTAACGGCTATGATGGTGCTTCAACTCGACATGTTGCTCTAAATGATTTTTGACGAGTTGCAATAAGAACCCAGTTGTACATCCTGCTCCCAACATTTGACCTTTGCTCACTAAGAGGTCAGGTGAGGCGTGGGCGTCCCACCTGCAGGAACGCCAACCGGCAGCGTTCCCGGGAACGTACCGAGCCGCTCTGCCCTCTGAGCCCAGACGGTGTCAGTTAACGGTTGACACTGAGGCTTCCTGTGCAGCTTTTATTCTTTGATGTTTGCTCCTCCCACTCTCCTGGAGAGACGCGGCGTAGCTTAGCAATATTAGCCAGGACTCTGCTCACCAGCAGGGAGAGATTCTGTTACAGTTAGCAGTTAGCAGTCGGACTCGGACGCGACTCTTCTTCTCAGATGTGGGCGGAATCGGGCCACCTCTGTATCCGTGTGTATTCCACCAGTATATTCTCTTACTCATCACCTCTTTTTCTAGTCTCCCCTTTTATGACGTCTTTAACCGATATACTTCTCTTTCAACGATATCAAAGCACAAGTCATTGTTGAAAATGACAACCATGTAAAGGAAAAAGGGCAAAACAAGGTCAACGTGCATCTAAAAGGGTAAATTTGTGATGGTGTTCTGTGGGATTGACACAAATATCATGTATGAACCCAACCAGGAAGTGCAGTAGACGTGGAAAATGATTGTTGTTTTCAAATAAACGTGAACACAATCGTTTCTGCTGTGATGACTGTGATTTCTGCACCCGGGCTAGCGTTAGCCGCATGTTAGCCGCGCAGCTCATGACAGACTGAGGTGACCTCACCCCACCAAACTGGGAGACCAGCGCCACAGGTCACATGATCAAACATCCGAACAGGCGAGTGCTGGTGGGTGTGGGCAGTCTGACCTGTCTCCCTGGTCCACACTCGTCTCTCCGTCTGCTCTGGTGGTTGGTGTCCATCCATCCGAGTCCTCTGATAGCACCTGATCAAAGAGGTGTTTCAGTCACTGGGACTAGAGGCAGAGTGTGTGTGTGTGTGTGTGTGTGTGTGTGTGTGAGGCTGCAGAAAGGTTGTGTAGAGGACATGGCGTCCTGTTTGGGAGGTTCTGGTTACCTTCTAGTGGCGCTAACGGGGCAGCAGGTGCTGATGGTGCTCTCATGCTGGATCCCTGCAGGTCTCTCCAGTCTCCGCCCCCAGCCATATGTCATCGCCGTGGCGACGCTCTGCCGCTCCTATTAATAGATTTCTGCTGACGGTCCAGAAATAAAAGCTGTTGGTTTTGCTCTGCAGCCCGGCTGGCTCCTCCTGAAGCTCTGGACCGGAGACCTGAAGATGTCCCCGTCCACAGGTAGGACGCTCCCGCAGCCACCTCAGACGGCAGCAGGTCCATCTAAAGATGCGTGGCGCCACGCGGCTGTGGGGGCGCCTGCGTGGGTTAGGGGTGTGTGTGCGTGGTCTTCATCAGCGTCATCCCTTGTGAGGAACCTGCTGTTCTTTGAGAATCACACTGTGATGCAACATGTCACCCATCAGCATGTGACACCGCCCACTCACCACACACCCTGCAGTCACGCCGTGTGTGCACGCCGGTGCCCGTGTGCGTCCTTCCATCTGTGTGTGGACACCTTTTGGACCTAAACCAGCCTTTTGAGGACATTTTGTCTGGTCTGACGTGTCCTCACACAGTCGCCTCTCAGCACGCCGGGGCTGCGACGGACCCAAGTGCACGTTTAGTTCCTACCGGCCTGAGACGCAGGAGGTGGTGCCGACGGGCCAGAGCAGCAGGGCTGGCAGACATGCCAGTCAGGAACTCCTGGGAACACGAAGGCGTCAGGTGAAGCCTGGTTAGGAACCTACTAGGAACCAGAGAGAGGCTAACCAGAACCATCAGCAGGAACCTGCAGTCCTCACATGTGGACATCACAGCTGTACAACTGCAGCTGGGTAATGAAGCTGAAACTCTGGAAGAACCAGAGCAGAACCAGGGAGAACAGTGGAAGGGTTCCTCTGTCTGAGCGTGGAGAACCTTAATCAGTTCCTGATGGAGCGATGTCCTGCTGATGCTTCACCCCACAGCTGCTTTAACATCGCGACCCCTTCAGAAGCGTCAGGGTTGTGGAGGCTCGGGTGAAGCGGCCTCCTCAGGTAAACCTCACCTGCAGAGCTCTGACGTGTGTGAAGGTCAACCAAGCTCCCCTGTGAGGCTGAAGCCGTGGAGGTGGGAGCATCTGCCCGGGTGTGTGTGGCGTGTCTGGTTGCAGGTGTGTGAATGGAAGGCTCCCCGCAGGAACGCAAACGCACAGCTCGCTCTGACTTTATTCATAACGGCTCTGTTCCTCGTTTGGGCCCAGACGGAACATTGGCAGATAGAAAGGGTAAAACTGTACACGACCAAATATACAAACCTGCAGCATCGTCACACACATGCAGCCTCGTCTTCCTCGCCCTCATCTCTTACATTGTCACCCTCCGACTAGAAGCTGGGGATCAGTTTGAACCGGGCCGGCAGACCCAGACTGGGTCTGTCTGTCCTCCTCAGTCCGTCTGTCCTTCCGCGGCTTCAGCTTCTGCTCAGCGGCGCCTCCTGGTGGCCACCGGGGGCTAGGCGCTCTGCACGGCACACCGAGGAGCTTCTGCAAAAGCATCAGCAGGTGATCACAGCCCGGTCCGCAGCAGCAGAACCTCCAGAGCTGACCCAGAACCGCCAGCGGTCCGGGTGCAGGACTTCACCCTGGTGGTCTCCGCTTGCTTTAATCCAGCCGTGTCATCCTCTCCTCGCCTGGGTCTGCCCAGGCAGAGCTGGTTCTGGTTCTGCTCCAGAGGCTTCGGACTCTGGGTTCTGTGTGTTACTGACCCGTGTGCAGCTCGGCCGTTTTGATCCGGCTCTCCTCCAGCGCGAGGAAGCAGCCGTAGGTCTCCTCTCCGCCACCGATGTCACAGGTCAGAACCAGGATGGGCCCCTGCTCCGCCTTCAGGTGGACCTGGATGCTGTCCTGACACAAAGCCACCCCGGACACACGTGAAGGTCCGCTTTGCTGCCCCCCCACCCCCCGCCCCCGCCTTCAATGGTTTACCTCTCTAGGTGCAGGAACCTCCAGCTTGGTTTCTTCGGGAGCCTTGACCACCATCACCGTCTGCTGCTGGAAGTCCTTCAGCCGGCTGATGTCAGCCAGGGACACGTAGGCCAGCGTTGAGCAGAGGTTAAAGAACAAACCCAGACGAGAGAGCGCGGAGCAGCTCCAGGAGGAGGAGGAGCCCAGAAAGGATATGCAGCGTTCTCCAGGTTGTCGGTGACCTCAAAGAGCTGCTGGGAGCAGCTTTTGATCAGGCCGTCCAGCACGCTCTCCACCAGCTTCAGCTTCTCCATCTCTGCCTGGAACTCCTGCTGGTTCTTCCACAGAAAGCTGGAGATGTGACTCTTCCCTCTGGACCCACAGGAGGGAAACAGGCCGTCACCTTCTAGTCCTGGTGGCGACCTAGAGAAGCTGTCCACTCACATCCACTTGAACCGGTGGGCCGACTGCTTCTCGATCAGTCTGATGTCCTCCAGGACGCCGGTGATGTCGTCCATCCTGTCGGTGCTGCTTTCTGTTCCCGCCATCAGCCTGCGGACGTCCACCAGGTGGTCTGGGGACGCAAGCATCAGCTCCAGGAACCGGCGCAGCCTCTCAGCAAGGGACACGCCTTCACAAACACAACACACGTGCAGGTTTAGAGAAAGGAAAAAACCCTGCGACCGACGGACGACGGCTTCAGGGGCGCTTTCATTAACTTGGTAAAGGTGCATCGTAACCATGACAACACAGATAACCTCCTTGAGCACACTTCCGAAGCGGCAGCGCCCCCGGTGGCGACGGCGGGTGTTACAAGCAGTGAAACCGTGCGGTGACGCGCAATCTCCACTAGGCGGCGTGAGTGCGCCAAAGAAGGAGGCCCACGCAGAAACAGCTGAGGCCTTGTTCACGCTACACGAGTGGCGACGTGTGGACTGCCGCTGCCAGTCAACTGAAATAGACAGATCAGAGTGGTTTGTAATATTTGCACATTAAACGAGCGCTGTTTCCAGCGTCTTCTTCATCCTTTCCAGCTCGTTCATCCGGATGAGGGTGATGGAACGAGTGCTGTGTCCACTGGGATTACAAAACCTTTCTGGAGCCCACTCTTCAGTTTCTTGTCGTTTTTCTGCTCTGCTTCTTTTCACATCCTTATTTTGCGGCCACGCCCACGTCGGCTCTGATTGGCAGCACCTCTTTCTGCGTCACTTCGACCTCCAGTGCTAAAGCTCCGCGACTCCCCCCGACGTGGGGGAGGGCGAGTGGCCGACGTCCGCGAGGCGAAAGCGGAGCAGTGCAGAGGAGGAGGAGTGTGTGGCCACCGCTGCAGGTTCTCACCCTGTGTGCAGACAGTGTTGTCGGGGCTCTCGTCAGCACTCGCAGGGCGGCTGCAGAGGCAGAGGTGATCAGGGTCAGGTTCACTCTAGGTCAGCGTTAACATGCCAAGCTGAGTTTTGTTACCGCGCCATCGCCGCATCCGACGTCTGGTGTGAAGCTGCTTCCTGGAAACCATCAAAGACCGTCGCTATGAAACCATGACAACGGCACACACAAGCAGAGACGCTGAAGGAGGCTCTCTCCACCTGCCCCGATGGAGGCGCCTCTCCTGCAGGGCGTCCCACCTCTTCTTCACCCTCCTCGTCGGCGTCCATCGTCCACGGGTCGTCCTCCTCCTCGGCCACGCCCCCCCAGGGGCCCATCATACCGAGGCCCCCGTCCACACAGGGGGGCATGATGGGAATGGCCTCGCTGCTGACCTGGTTCCTGGAGATGTCTTCTGGCAAGAAGTGGTCCTCACAGATGAAATGTGGCTCCGCTGGGTCGTGCTGCTGCGTCTCCCTCAGCGCCGCCAGCCACACCTGGACAGGTGGGACTGTTATACTGGGGTGGGGATCGTTATACTGGTCCAAACTGATGACTGGGGTCATCCCTCAGCTGCCTCACACAAGTGCTCTTTACATTCCATCATCTCTGTGGAGCAGCTTTTAGAGTTTAAACTTTTGGTTCAGAAAGAATGTTTGCAGCCATAAAATCTCTAAATGAAGACAGGCCTGAACCCGGTAGACACGGAGATCAAAGAGACGCGCGCGTCTGTGTGTGTGTGTGTGTGTGTGTGTGTGTGTGTGTGTGTGTGTGTGATATAGAGCAGCTCTCTACTGGACCGGATCGTTTCTCTGAGAGTGGCAGCGCTAATATTTACGTGGACTAACAGTGGTGCTGCTGGGGGACCCACTGGTAGCGCCACTAACGGCTAATAAAACCAGTTAGCATCGCTAGCAGCAGCAGTGAGACCAGTTAGCATCGCTAGCAGCAGCAGTGAGAGCAGTTAGCATCGCTAGCAGCAGCAGTGAGAGCAGTTAGCATCGCTAGCAGCAGCAGTGAGACGCAGTTAGCATCGCTAGCAGCAGCAGTGAGACCAGTTAGCATCGCTAGCAGCAGCAGTGAGAGCAGTTAGCATCGCTAGCAGCAGCAGTGAGACCAGTTAGCATCGCTGGCAGCAGCAGTGAGACCAGTTAGCATCGCTGGCATCCACCAGCACCCGTCGCGGAGCCGGAACCGGAGCCCGAGCCCGGCTCAGGTTCGTTTACCTTGACTCTCGCCGGGTCTTTGGGGAACTGAAAGAACCTCTTCGGTGGTCGGTTGAAGATGCTCCGGTTCTCGCCGCTCACCAGGCGGTTCGGACACCCGGAGACGACGCACTTCACCATCCCCGCCGTCGGTTGGTCGGTACTGGACAGAACCGATCCAGCGAACTTGTCCGTACTCTCCTGAGTGTTGCTTTTTCACGCTTGTTTGTCAAACTGGAAAAGGTGTCTGAACCCGGAAATACAACAATAGACACCGAAAACACCTGAGCCCGACCGGTGAGCGCCCCCATACGGCCCGGGGTGGTATTACAACAGACTCAGCATAGAAGGAGAATGTTGGAAAGCAAAATTTAGAATATAAATACCTTCTGGATTTTTAAGGAAATTATAACATTTACCTTGTAAAATGACATATATATTTTATTGATCCAACTTTATTTAAACTCCATTGACATCCACAGTAGGGATGAAACCAAACACAGCTGGTGGATCTGTGGGCAGACAGAGGGATGGTTTGCTTCAAAAACACGAGCTGGTCGTAAGCAGTGTTGCAACACAAGATTTATTTTGAGCGAGAGATGCTAACACCAGCATGATAGAAATTGTACAAACTTCACGAGTCAAATTAACATTTCACTTAGCAACCTGTGGCCTTAAACATATACAGCAAAAAATACTAACAAAACCCATGCCATGTGGTAAGAAAACATTTGTCAAATGTCTGCGAGTAACACAGAAAAAGGGGTAAAAGTAGAGAAAATGAGCATTGTATAAAAACCCCTTATTAATGCACTGCAAAAATGTGGTGGTCTCACATTTGGATGATTTCTTTTGCATTTTCTAGCTCGTCACATTTTAGTGTGGCTCTTGTTTATGGAAATAGTTACAGTTTGTTTCGCTTTTACATCTCATATTACAATATCTAGTCTATTGGCTGTTTCTGAATTGTGCTTTTGAATTCCATGTCCCCTGTCTGGACAGTAAAAATACAAGCTGCCAGTGGTTCACCAGCAGGAGGCTACGGACACGTCTCCTGTTAGCGCTGCTCGTTTCACCGGAAACCTGAACGTCTCCCAGTCCTCTGAAACGGTGCAGCTGAAGAAACTGGATCTACACCGAAAAACATTCTTGAACCGCAAGATAACGGAGAATCAGCTGGCGAGCTGATGATATGTTGCTTACAGACGCACCTGCTCTGGTCACAGGCTGCTTTACACAGCCGTCAGTCGTCTTCTGCTCTTTAACCGCCACATTTCCACATCTGCGTCCAGATGCCTGGAATGAGAAGCTGTCGCGGCTCAGGTGGGCTGAAGCTGGAGCAGCATCTGATCCTTGCTCTGAATTTAGAACCTCGGGCTTTTTTCTTTGGAATCTGAGATTCAGTGGTTTAAAACCGAAATGAACTCAGCTTGAACGCATCGTGGAAGGTTCGGATCCTGTGGTGGGTTCCCAGCGGAGGGGGCCGGGCCCCCCCCAGACCTTTGTCCTGGCCGGGTTCTACTGGGGCAGACTGGCTAAAGTGCATGCATGATGGACAGACAGAAAACTCCACCAGCGCCAGGTTTTGGATCAATCAAAGGTGATCTCCTCTCCTCAAAGTGCTGCTTGGTCGTCACGTCTCTGGCGCATGACTGGAAGGATGTTTTATACAGGACGAGTGCAATCTACAAATGTGGGCTGGGGGACGTTTGACCCTGTAAGTCCTGCGGAGCCGTCAGCTGTGAGGAAGGAACATCTATCTACACGTCCTTTCACCTGCTCTCCTGCTCTCCGTCCACAGAAACACACGGAAATGTGGAAACAAGGAGCTCCTGTGCAACGTCAAAGGTTTCACCCTCACCCGCCTCAGATTCCCGACACATGATTGTAGTGAAAGATTTATACAAAACGCAGTACATTTATAGTTAGTAAAAAGATCTCTCAGCTCTTTGCTAGTTTTATTCATAAGAAATTGCATATTCCCAAACCTTTTCTGGTGCGGATTGCATCCCAAAGCTAAACGATTTCACCGTATCGTCCCGATATTGCTGACAGGTTCTAGCTAATCCAGGATGGCGACTAAGGTCAGAGCGGCAGATTGTCTCCCACGTTTGGGTAGCCGTGGCTCCGCCCTGGGGACGCTCAGACCCAGGAGCCCCCCACAGACGGGCGGGTGGGGCTCCTGCTACAAACCTCCAGCTTCATCGCTTCCTCTCTAGTTTGGAGTGATTCATAATTCTGGATTTGCAGTAACGTTAGCGTGAGATGACCGAGTTTACGTTCGCTGAACCACCTCTGAAAAAGCTCCTTTTCAGAAATGATTGCGCTTCACATTTGCTGCTTTTCTCACCGTCGAACCCGTCACACCTTTTTAGACATTTGTAAACTGCATCCAAATCAAAAATGATTCAAGCTTACGATGAATAAATACATTATACAGCAGAGTGTGCATACATTAGCAGCTATAAACAGTACGTCACATTATATCAGATCGTATGAAAATGTACAAAGGTGAGTGTTCCTCCGGAACATCGGCGATCCTTCTCCAAAGCAAAGAAACCACAATCAAAAGGCTTAAAACTGAGAGCATAACAGCCAAAGAAACCAACACGTTTGTTCCCTTACAGCAGCCAAAGGAAACAACACATTTTCCCTCTGGGGGTTTTTTCTGTTGTTGTTTTTGGCCTCAAACCCGACTAGACCTGGATGCCCTGAACGGCCTGTCTGATGTTCTCCAGCAGCGCCTTGTTCTCCGGGCTCTGGTACTGATCCTGGTGAGTGTACATGTCTGTCAAGGTGCTGACATAAGTGTCAAAGTTCTGTTCGTTCATTGGCTCCTGTGAGAGGAAGAAAGCCACCGAGAAAAAGAGCAGTCAGAGGGAGGAAAGCTGCTGCGGTCAGGCTACAACAAGGTGGGAACAGATAGGAGGTCAGGCAGGCAGCGAGGGAGGGAGGGAGGGAGGGAGGGAACACAGGGAAGGAGGAATCCGTCTGCTTCTAGGTTACAGCTAGTTCAGCCTGCGATGGCCCCCCCACAGCTCTGGAGCATGCAAACCCAGCAGAGGGATGGATGGATGGATGGATGATAGATGAGTGGTTGGATGGATGGATGGGTGGATGGCAGCGTGTGGATGGGTGCTGGATTCATGTTCAGGAGGAAAGAAAAAGCTGGAGGATCCAAATGAGAAGTTGATGGATGATGTAGAAGCACAAGTGGAGCTCAGCTTCAGCTGACTGTGACTGGGTGGAGCAGCTCCAGGAGGCCTTTTTAATCTGCTTGGATTAAAGGTGGAGATGGGATCTGTTTGTGTGAGCTGAGTCCACATGAGCCAGAAACCTCCACACAGCCGCTCAAAAACACCGCTCCAACGGCAGAGCCGTCGGCTACCGGTAGCACCGTTAGCGAGCCCAAGGACCGAAGGTGCCAGGAAGAGGAAGCTCAGCCCTCGACCCTGCCAGGGTGGAGGTCGGGAGGTGCTGCGTCACAGTCAGCTGAAGGAGTTCCAGGAGGGGAGGATGAGAGTGCAGAAGAGCAGGATCATTGGATAAAGGAGAAATCTTACTCTGGGAGGCATCTGTAAACAGCAGTTCTGTTTTACCGGAGCCTCTTTCTGTGGCAGCGGTCTCTACAGGAGAGGGTGCACAGAGAAGTCTGTTAGCCCGCTACACCCGCCACCAGCTCCAGGCCCCTGCAGCGGTGCCCACGCTGCAGATCCAGCCGCCAACCCAGACCCTCCACCGCCACCAGGAGGCGGCAGAAGCGTCTGTCCTCACGCATACTTACCGCCGACGCCAGCTTCCACCAACAGCAGAGAGCAGCGCTAAGCAGCGCCTCTGAGCGACTACGCTGCTGTGGCCAGCCGGGGCCGGGCCGGGGCCGGGGCCGGGGTTAGGGGAGGAGCCACACAAGCAGCAAACTGAGCACGAGCCTTTCTGCTTTAACCAATCACCCTCTCAGCTCTGAAGCAGAGACCTGAGGAACCGACGGAGCTTCGCCCAGTCCAGAGGCTGAACCAGGACAAGGAGGCTCCAACCAACCAACCAACCAACCAACCAACCAACCAACCAACCAACCAACCCTGGACTGGAGGCCAGGAGGCTGCTTCAGCCTGAGCTTATCCAATTAGCCCCAGTCTTCTCAGAGACAACAGCACGTCACACAGCCACCACCAACCACAGCTACCAGAGAAAAGGAGGCGGTTTCTCCCTGAGTGAGGTGGTGCAAAGCAGAGAAGAAGCACAGCATGGACTTCTGGGGAAGAAGGGTGGTGAACAGAAAGAAGCAGATGAGGTAGAGAGAAGGCTGGAGACCTTCCCAGGCCTCACACTCATGAGCAGATGTTGGACTGTCTCACACATGGAAGACGTCAGTCTCAGGATGAAGACATGATGAGGTCGAGGCCTGGGTCCCAGGTCAGCAGGCAGCCAGTGTGCTGTCAGCGGGGCTCACCATGTGTGGCAGCTGGATGTTTGGCCAGGCTGTTGATGAGCGACTGGCTCAGGTTGGCCAGCTCGTGCAGCAGCGAGTCATTCTGCTGCTCGATCACCTTGTTCTCCTCCTCCATGGACTTCAGGTTGCTCTCCATGGTGGTGATCTGTGGGGGAGCACAGTGGTCACACACACACACACACACACAGGTGCTTGCGCTGCTCCAGCCTAAGCCCCGCCCCCTCCGCCTTACCTGCGTCCTCAGCTTTATCATGTCCGACTCCACCTGACTGTTGGACTCGTTCAGATTCTTTGATTTCTTCGTCCAGCTGTTTGATCTCCTCGTCGTTTTCGATGCCTGAAAGATTGAGCCGTGACGTTAGCGTTTGCGCTGGCGGGCAAACTAGCACCTGACCTCTGCTGACCTTTGCTGGCCCTCTGCTTGATGCTCAGCATGTCCACGCTGCTCATGCGTGCCTTCTTCATGGCCGTGGTCGCACGAGGGCATCCAGAGAGGCTAGCGTGAGAGAGGCGTCGGAGATCGGTTACCGTGGGTTACTTCGGGGTCGAGCATTAACCAACGAGGACCGCGAGCCCCGCCCACCTGCGATGGGTCAGGAAGCTGCCACTGACGTGTCCCGATCCGTCACATCCGGGCGTCGGGCAGCTCATCCCGTCCGTTTTGCCCGACTTCCAAACGTACTGCGAGCCGTTGACGTAGCTGTCCTTCTGCCTCTTGGCTGCCAGAGGGCATCCCGAGGCGCTGCGGTGGGAGGCGTACTTCCCCGTCACATGACCCTGACCGTCGCATCCTGGCACTGGACACCTGGGGGAAACGCCACAGCGACCTCACTAAAAACCACCGCGCGCTGCGAGCAGCGTGACAGTCCGTTAGCCTAGCTCGGCCAGCTCCTGTAATACCAGCCTCCGCCTGAGGAGGCAGCAGAGACCAGCGTGCCCAGTGAAAATGCGCCAACCTCTACTGGACCTCCTGCTGGGGCGCAGAGGTGGAGCACTGCTCCTCCCTCAAATATTCATCCCCGAGGCAGCGACCGCCATCACTGCGGCGTCCTCCGCCTGCGTGCGGCAGGAGTTGGGCGTGGCTGCGACAACGCCGAGCCTGATTAGCAGCTGGTCGTGACGGTGCAACGGTGCGTGAAATGCGCCTGTTGTTGGTTCTCAGGGTTAACCACGGAAAGCTGGGACTCACTTGATGGGTTCCTGGTCCTCCTTGTCCTCCTTGTGGAGGATCTTGATGCCGCTCTTCTTGGCTCGGGGACACCCGGACAGGCTGCAGGACGGACAGAACAGCTGTGGGCCCCAGCGCAACCCTCCGCCGCGTGTGCCAGCTGCAGTACACCCTACCTCCTGTGAGAGGCATAGTTTCCCGTGATGTGTCCGGATCCATCGCAACCGGGTGTGGGACACCTGCGGAACAGAGAACCATGGGTCGGGGCCCGGCCTGGGCCCGGGGCCTCCTCACCCGTCTGGACTCACTTGAGCTCCTGTGAGTTGGGGGTCATCATCCCACGGATGCTTTTGTCAGCCAGCTGGCAGCTCGACAGCCTGGGGGGGGCAAGCGCGCTGGTCACATGACCACGGCAGCAGTAACGAGCCCACGAACGAAGATGAGTCCCTGGAGCCCTCAGCAGGTTTGAACCTGGCTCCGCCCTCACAGTCTGTCGTGGCTGTCTGTCTGCCTGTCTGTCTGCCTGTCTGTCTGCCTGCCTGTCCGTCTGCCTGCCTGCCTGCCTGCCTGTCTGCCTGCCTGCCTGCCTGCCTGCCTGTCTGCCTGTCTGTCTGCCTGCCTGTCTGCCTGTCTGCCTGTCTGCCTGCCTGTCTGCCTGTCTGCCTGCCTGTCTGCCTGTCTGTCTGCCTGCCTGTCTGCCTGTCTGCCTGCCTGTCTGCCTGCCTGCCTGTCTGCCTGTCTGCCTGTCTGCCTGCCTGTCTGCCTGTCTGCCTGTCTGCCTGCCTGTCTGCCTGCCTGTCTGCCTGTCTACCTGTCTACCTGTCTGCCTGCCTGTCTTCCTGTCTGCCTGCCTGTCTGCCTGCCTGCCTGCCTGTCTGCCTGCCTGTCAGAATGACCTTTCTGGTCAGGCTGATCACGGGTCTAAGAACAGATGGTTACAGTCTGCTGAGCTTTGATCTTCCTGAGTTCAAAGCTTGGGGGCTTTGATCATGAAGCGGTGTCATGTGACGGATGCTTACGTCAGCAGCTCCTTCTTGCCCTCCTTGCAGGCTGGGTACTTGTGTTTGGGGCTGGGCATGGGCACCTCGGCCGGGTAGCGCTGCTCCTCCAGCAGCTGACGGAAGGGGTCCAGCTCGTCGCCCTGGTGCAGGGACGAGAAATAAGCAGACTACAATAGGTCACTACAACAGGCATCACCATGACAACAGGCATCACCATGACAACAGGCATCACAGCTGATCTGAGGTCAGGAGCAGGATCTTTAGCTGCGTTAGCTGATTTCGTTCATCTGGGCTTTGCTTGCAACACAGCAGGGGGTGACGTAGAGTCGCCTGTGTGTGGACCCCCCCCAGCCCCCCCCCCTTCCCCAGCCTGACGAGCCTGATGGACCTGATGAATAGAGGAGTCTGACACTGGGGCAGCAGCCTGATCACAGCTCCTCCGTCAGGGCGGAACCAGACCGACGCCATCAGCCACGTGGCCTCGTCTGGTCCCCTTGGGCGGGGCTGCGCCTCATTAAAAAGCAATTACCCCGCTGATTAAAACCCTCTCACCCCACTGATCTGAACCCAATGACGCAAATGTGGCAATTTGCTGCATGAGCTGTCCAGCGCGGGGCTCTGGGGAGGGTCCATCCTGTTGAACCTGTGCTTTAGAGGGGCGACATCCAGCATTTTGATGCCCCCCCGCCGCGGACGCGGCTGCAGTGCCGCGCCCGTCCACAGGGGCGCGCCGGGCTCACTGCAGTCGACGCGAGCAGCAAATGAAGCAGTCCAAGTGTGAACTCCACCTCCCTCTGCCGCCTCAGCAAGCTTTACTTGGACGTGGGCTCTCCTCCACCTGTTCAGCACATATTTTACTGTGATGAGGCGTTTCGATCTTTTTTGCTCTGGAGAAAAGGAAGCAGCGGCGCGACGGTGCCGACACCTCTAGTGTTTCCACTCCTCCGACCACCTCCCTGATGAAGGGATCATACGGCGCCAGGGAGGGTTCTGAGCAGCGAACCGATCGCCGTGGTAACCTGGCTGACCTGGTCAGGAGGTCCAGCTGTGTGTTGGGATCCCAACATGAGCTGCACAGCTGCCAACCTCCTGTTTGACGTCCTCCTGCACACGCCTTCAGCAGGAATCCACCCGTTTCTACATCTTTGAAAGGTTTTACGGTGATAAATTCTGCCTGTTTCAGGTTGGCGTTGAGCTCGCCTCTCCCTCCCTCTCTCCCTCCCTCCCTCCTTCCAATTGTCATCTCCAGGCTGGCAGGTGTTGTTTCCTCCCTGCGATGCTGCAGGTGAGCGCGCCCGTTGCATTGTTCCTCTCCTCATATGCAAAGTGATGCAGAAATGATGCGCGTTGGCAGCAGAAGTCCGCCCTCGCAAACACGCTTCTGGTCTGTGCAGCCTCACGAGCAGCTCAGCTCCTGCCAGGGTCCGTCCTGCTTCCAGGACCAGCCTCAGCGGGGTCGTCAGGGCCGGGGGGACCGGACCGGACCCAGGCGCAGCTAAGCTAAGCTAAGCTAAGCAGGGTTCGACCCTTGTGGAGAGTCTGATGAGCTTCCTGCTGTCAGAGGCAGGTGTGTGACCGTGCTAACGCTGGCCTGGCTGTCCTGACCAAACCCAGCCTTCTGCAGGGCCCTTGTGACCCCGGCCCCCTGGGGCACCTCCCTCCCCGTTACCTCTTTGTGCTCCGGCTCCTCTCCCAGACGTTTGATCTTGGTGTAGTCCACGGGCAGGTCCCAGCAGTCGGCTTCGCTCAGCTGGTAGCAGCGGCTGCTCAGCAGGGCCTGTCGCTGCGGCGACATGGGCTGCAGGGGCGTCAGCACGGTGCCGCTGCCCTCTGGACCCCCAGGCTGGGGCTCCGCCGGCCCGCTGTCGTCCAGGTCGCCCACAGGACTCTGGAGGAGCAGAGAGGAGGCAGCAGGGGGTTGAGGGCAGCTCTGACCAGAGGCGGGACGCCGTCTAGCCGGGGAACGTCCTCAGCAACCTCCTGTCCCTAGAGGACAGCACATCTGGAGAGTGCAAGGTCAGAGGTCACAGCAGGCCCCACCTGTGGCAGCAGCTCCTGGGGCTTCCCCCCCAGAGCGTGCGGCAGCTCCCTGCAGCGCGTGGACAGGTTGAGGATGGCCGTGGCCGCCATGTGGGCCGCCTCCATGTCGTGGGTGTAGTCGAAGCTGCTCTTACTGCAGGTGCTGCTGGCGCTGCTCCCTCCACCTCCTCCCGCACTGCCAGCACCTCCTCCGCAGCTCAGGCTGCTGCTGCTGGGAGCGTAGCTGCTGGTGGTGCTGCTGGCCGGGCTCGACGTCTTGCAGTAGCGCTTAGCTGTGGAGAGGCAGCAGCAGCGGAGACGTGAGTGCAAAACGGCTGCCAGGCGTCCGACTGGCGCCGATCCCCCGAAGACGGAGACCAGCGCAGGTTCTCGGTTCTAACACGCGCTCCTGCACCACCTCCTGCTGCAGCAGGGACCAGTTCATCTCCACCGGCCTCGATTTCTGATCATTTCGGGAGGATTTCAAGTTTGCTGCCACACCCGGGTGTTTCCTCTTTTATTTTGAAGGCCGTTTCCCCCGTTGGTGCGACTGGTTCTGACCCGCTGTCTGAGCCACAGCAGCACCGGGAGAAATCAGAGGACCGGAGAGGGATGCGCCGCCGCAGCGGCCGATTCTGCAGGCTGGAGCTGGAGGGAGGAGGGAGGAAGGGGGAGTCGTGACGGAGGGAGCAGGCACCTTTTCTGAGAACCTCCCTCCTGCCTCACGTCTCACTAATGGCTTCCAGCCAACGAAGCAGGCTCGCCTCCATTATCTCAGGCTCTCTCCCTCCTTCTGCACCTCCTCCAGCTCCCATCTCTCCAGCTCCCATCTCTCCAGCTCAGAGGAGGGAAGCTCTGCTCGACATTTCTATAACCCTGCTGTCACGTTTGCCTGAGCCATGCGGAGAGAACACCAGCACCGTTCGACAAAGGAGAACACACCGCGAGCTGCGCGTGCGTGCGTGTGTGTGTGTGTGTGTGTGTGTGTGTGTGTGTGTGTGTGTGTGTGTGTGTGTGTGCGTGCGTGCGTGCGTGCGTGTGCACGTGTGTGTGTGTGCGCACACTCCCAGGCTTTCCTCAAGTACCAAATGTTCTCCCCAGGCCGGCCGCCGCGAGCAGAGCGGCTCCTAACGAGCAGAGCCGGCGGGCTCACCCTCGTAGGCCTTGGGCGAGGGCTCCCGGCCGTGCGGGGCCTTGGCCGCCGGCGCTCGCTTCCCGTAGGCGTGCTGGCCGTCATAGGCGCTGTAGTCGAAGCTGGTCTTGGAGTACTTCTCCAGCTCCTTGGCCAGGTTGGAGCGCGGCGTGCTGGTGGGGATGTTGTTCTTGTAGCCATTCTGGGGGATCTCCAGCTGCTTGACGAAGCACATGGGCCTGAAGGGGCAGGAAACCAGCACCGTCAGCGCCCGCGTGCAGCTCTGAGGCTCCACTGCACCCGCCATGGTTCCTGGTCAGAGACATCTAGACTGTCCTGGGTCCAGGACCCCAGGACGGAGCGGGGACGGTCCCAGCGTTCCACTGGTCCCAGCACAGGACCTCCAGCCACTCCAGTGGGCCTCAGGGCCCTGAGGGTGGAGGTCCTGGCCGGGGGTCCGGCTGAGAGGACGTCTGTACCTGAGGACGCGGTCGGACGTCTGGCTGCTCTTGCTGCCCACCTCCACCGTCTGGCTCTTCTCGTGGACCTTGGCCATCTTCTCCGCAGCCGCGATGGGACAACCGGACAGGCTGGGGAGAGAGAGGCTGTTAGAGCCACACACACACACACACACACACACACACACACACACGCTCACACACGCTCACACACGCTCACACACACGCACACACACACACACACATACACACGCTCACACACACACACACACACACACACACACAAATACACACGCTCACACACGCACACACACACACATGCTCACACACACACGCTCACACACACACACACACACACATACACACGCTCACACACACACACACGCACACACACACGCACACACACACACACACACACGCACACACACATGCTCACACACACACACACACGCTCACACACACACACACACACACACATACACACACACACACACACAGCTGTCAGTAGGAGCAGCTCAGCATGAATTATGGATTTTAATGACCTACTTTCTGGCTGTATTTTGCTCGTCTGATTGGCACTTGGTGACTGACTGACTGGCTGACTGACTGACTGGCTGACTGACTGACTGACTGACTGGCTGACTGGCTGACTGGTTTACGGGTTTGAGGTGCAGCTGACTGGAGCTTGTTTTGTCCAGAGATTCTGACTGACTGGTTTCTATCCTAAAGTCATCCGATCCAGAGCTCCAGAGTCAGAAATAATTCATGTTTTGACTGACTGGACAGATGGACGGACAGTCATTCAGTCATTTTAGAGGTTCACACACTGCCGACAACATTCTGGCACAAATTTACAGAGAATTAGTCTACACACACACACACACACAGCAAGAGTGTAAGTACCAACGCATGTCTAAAGGGTGATGAGCATGTGACCAATCAGGACAATAGCTGCAGCTGCTGCTGCAAAGAAGGTGTTTCCATAGCGACGGCCAGACATGAAAGCATGTGAGCGGGTAGCTAACAGAAGCTAAGCATGCTAGCTGGTGCTTTGTTTCTGCTCCCAGTGGAGCTGTGCTACATAACACACCCTGCAGCCACGTCTGTGTGTGTGTGTGTGTGTGTGTGTGTGTGTGTGTGTGTGTGTGTGTGTGTGCTGTGCTGTGTGTGTGTGCGTTCGCTCCGTCGTGCGAGCACACGTGTGCTGGAGCCTGTGTGTGTTTCAGCCAGAAGTGTGTGTGGAGCTGCAAACCTGTGTGTGTGTGTGAAAACTTCTCTGTGAATCCTAATCACGTTACATAATTCAGAGATATGTGTGTGTGTGTGCGTGTGTGTGTGTGTGTGTGTGTGTGTGTGTGTGTGTGAGGCTGGCAGAGATTAGAGCTGCTCTGAAGGGGTGAGAGGAGACGCGTCTGCCAGCCTGGATGCTGAGGGACGTTTGTCCACCTGCGTTCAGGACAGAACCTGTCCAAACGTTGGCCCTCGGGGGCCCAGCAGGGGGTCTGGGGGGCCCCAGGGTGGCGTGTTATTGCCACGCCTGCAGAGCTCGCCAACCGTGAGCGTCCGCAGAGACGTCAACTCAGCGCTGACCTGTGGCAGGGTGACGGGGGGGCGGGGCCAGCGGAGGGACGCTCACTCACCTGCGGTGCGAGTTCCTGTTGCTATTGACGTGCCCACGTCCAGAGCAGCCGGGGGTGGGACACTTTAAGACATTCTCATACATGGCAACAACTTGGACAGACAGGAGAGAGAGAGACAGGTGGGTTAGGACAGACAGGAGAAGGAGAGAGAGACAGGTGGGTTAGGACAGACAGGAGAAGGAGAGAGAGACAGGTGGGTTAGGACAGACAGGAGTCACTGCTGTGGCCGTTAGACATGCACATGCTACAGCTGCCGTGGCAACAGGCCACCAGATGGAGACTACACACAGACACACACACACACACACACACACTACACACACACACCCATGGGAGCATCAATCTTCTGAACCTAGGCTACGTGCACGTGCACCGCTGAGGTTCGGGCCCAAACACCGCCCCCTAGCGGTCGGGAGGGTGATGAACATGAATGAGGAGGAGATGTTCTTCAGACGTCCTGCTGGAGAAGCACGGCTCTGATTGGCCTTCGGACCCCCAGTGAAGACAGGGTGGGAGGGGCTTGTCCTGCAGCCCCTCCCCCAGGTAAAGAAGGAATAAAAAGCGACTGTTGGGATCCTGGAGGAGAAGTTCAGCCAGTGAACCTGTACACGACGGGTTCAAGGGTCACCTGGGAACATCCCCCGCCCCCTGCACACGCATGTTCACGCACACACGCTCACACACGCTCTCACACACGCACATGCTCACACACACACGCTCACACACACACACACACACACACAGACACACGCTCACACACACGCACACACACACACACACACACACACGCTCACACACGCTCACACACACACACGCTCACACACACACACACACACACGCTCACACACACACACACACACACATACACACACACACACACACAGCTGTCAGTAGGAGCAGCTCAGCATGAATTATGGATTTTAATGACCTACTTTCTGGCTGTATTTTGCTCGTCTGATTGGCACTTGGTGACTGACTGACTGACTGGCTGACTGACTGACTGACTGACTGACTGGCTGACTGACTGACTGGCTGACTGGCTGACTGGTTTACAGGTTTGAGGTGCAGCTGACTGGAGCTTGTTTTGTCCAGAGATTCTGACTGACTGGTTTCTATCCTAAAGTCATCCGATCCAGAGCTCCAGAGTCAGAAATAATTCATGTTTTGACTGACTGGACAGACGGACGGACAGTCATTCAGTCATTTTAGAGGTTCACACACTGCCGACAACATTCTGGCACAAATTTACAGAAAATTAGTCTACACACACACACACACACAGCAAGAGTGTAAGTACCAACGCATGTCTAAAGGGTGATGAGCATGTGACCAATCAGGACAATAGCTGCAGCTGCTGCTGCAAAGAAGGTGTTTCCATAGCGACGGCCAGACATGAAAGCATGTGAGCGGGTAGCTAACAGAAGCTAAGCATGCTAGCTGGTGCTTTGTTTCTGCTCCCAGTGGAGCTGTGCTACATAACACTACCCTGCAGCCACGTCTGTGTGTGTGTGTGTGTGTGTGTGTGTGTGTGTGTGTGTGTGTGTGTGTGTGTGTGCGTTCCTCCGTCTGCCAGCACACGTGTGCTGGAGCCTGTGTGTGTTTCAGCCAGAAGTGTGTGTGGAGCTGCAAACCTGTGTGTGTGTGTGTGAAAACTTCTCTGTGAATCCTAATCACGTTACATAATTCAAAGATATGTGTGTTTGTGTGCGTGTGTGTGTGTGTGTGTGTGTGTGTGTGTGTGTGTGAGGCTGGCAGAGATTAGAGCTGCTCTGAAGGGGTCAGAGGAGACGCGTCTGCCAGCCTGGATGCTGAGGGACGTTTGTCCACCTGCGTTCAGGACAGAACCTGTCCAAACGTTGGCCCTCGGGGGCCCAGCAGGGGGTCTGGGGGGCCCCAGGGTGGCGTGTTATTGCCACGCCTGCAGAGCTCGCCAACCGTGAGCGTCCGCAGAGACGTCAACTCAGCGCTGACCTGTGGCAGGGTGACGGGGGGGCGGGGCCAGCGGAGGGACGCTCACTCATCCTGCGGTGCGAGTTCCTGTTGCTATTGACGTGCCCACGTCCAGAGCAGCCGGGGGTGGGACACTTTAAGACATTCTCATACATGGCAACAACTTGGACAGACAGGAGAGAGAGAGACAGGTGGGTTAGGACAGACAGGAGAAGGAGAGAGAGACAGGTGGGTTAGGACAGACAGGAGAAGGAGAGAGAAGACAGGTGGGTTAGGACAGACAGGAGAAGGAGAGAGAGACAAGGTGGGTTAGGACAGACAGGAGAAGGAGAGAGAGATCAGGTGGGTTAGGACAGACAGGAGTCAGTGCGTGTGGCCGTTAGACATGCACATGCTACAGCTGGAGGTGGCAACAAGGCCACCAGGATGGAGAGGACACACAGACACACACAGACACACACACACACACACACCCATGGGAGCATCAATCTTCTGAACCTAGGCTACGTGCCACGTGCACCGCTGAGGTTCGGGCCCAAACACCGCCCCCTAGCGGTCGGGAGGGTGATGAACATGACATGAGGAGGAGATGTTCTTCAGACATCACACTGGAGAAACACAGGCACACACACACACACACACACACACCACAGTGGCGATGCATCAATCTTCTGAAGCCGTAGAGCTCAACGTGCACGTGCACCGCAAGAGGTTCGGGCCGGAACACCGCCCCCTAGCGGTCGGGAGGGTGATGAACATGAATGAGGAGGAGATGTTCTTCAGACGTCCTGCTGGAGAAGCACGGCTCTGATTGGCTTCGGACCCCCAGTGAAGACAGGGTGGGAGGGGCTTGTCCTGCAGCCCCTCCCCCAGGTAAAGAAGGAATAAAAAGCGACTGTTGGGATCTTGGAGGAGAAGTTCAGCAGTGAACCTGTCAGACGGTTCAAGGTCACATGGAACATCCCCGCCCCTGAGTTCAGCAGCAGTGTGGCACACACACACACACACACACACACACACACACACACACACACACACACAGCAAACGTGGTCCGTCATGATGAGGAAAGAAAATAATGTGATGGGGAACAAACGGAGGAAGGTGGTGGTACACAGAACCAGGAGCAGCGACATGCTTGGAGAAGCACACGTGCACTTCCTGTTTCCTGCTCCCGACACATCCGGAAGATCCAAATTTGACCTTAAATGCTTCCGACACCACAATGCGGAGTCATGCCGGTGGGACAGCTGAGGCGCTCCCCAGCCCAACAAGTCAGGTCAGCGGCAGCCGGGCCCAGAGCCCGGGAGGCCCGGTTCGCTCTGGACACTTGTCTCCTTTGTTGCTGCGTTTTCCAGCCACGCTGGTGTTAAACCTGCTTCCGGACACGCGGCTCAGCCCCGTCAGCTGAACCCAGTAACCCAGGCCTCGGTCCTCGGCCAGCTCCGCCGGCTCGCCGTGGCGGTTAGCTAGCTAGCTGGGACTGAGCTCCGGTCTCTGCGGCGGCTGAAATGACTTGTGGGGCAGCCGAAAGCCTCCGGCTGCGGGAGCGGCCGAGGACCTACTCTCAGGGGGGACGCGGTCCTTGTGAGGACACCCGGACAGGCTGCGGTGGTGCGGGTAGAGGCCGGTCACGTGGCCGGTCCCGTCGCAGCCTGGCGTCGGACATTTGCTCTCCTTCTTCTCCCCTCTGGAATATTCTGGGTCAAAGAGAGAAGCCAGAGATGGAGGAGCGGCAGAGGTCAGAGGTCACAGGGGTCACGGCAGACTCCCACCGCCCAGGCCCACAGATGCCTGCACCAAAGCACCCAACCAGGAGCTAGCTTGGTTCTGTGTGTCTAAGTGGATCTGCAAATATGGGCCAGGGGGTCAGAATCAGGACCAGGACCAGGGTCAGGGTCAGGGACCAGTGTCAGGGTCAAGGACCAGGGTCAGGGACCAGGACCAGGGTCAGGGACCAGGACCAGGACCAGGACAAGGGTCAGGGACCAGGACCAGGGTCAGGGTCAGGGTCAGGGTCAGGGTCAGGGTCAGGGTCAGGGACCAGGGTCAGGGTCAGGACCAGGGTCAGGGTCAGGGTCAGGGTCAGGGTCAGGGTCAGGGTCAGGGACCAGGGTCAGGGTCAGGACCAGGACCGGGGGCTCCTACCTTTAGGGTAATAGGCCCTCTTCAGCCCGTCCTGGTGCAGCCGGGACCTGCGCTCCTCGCTGGCGTTGACCCTGGGGCTGTGCTCGCCGTGGCCGCGGTGCTGGTGATGGTCCCGACGCAGGAAGCTGTTCTCTGGGCTCATCCGGTCCCTCATGACCTTTGCCCTCTCCGACTCCAGGGCGATGGCCTTCTCCAGCAGCGACAGGTTTCCCTTGGCCATGTCGAAGGTCTCGTCGGAGCGGTCGGAGGCCACCGAGGTGGTGTCCTCGTCGCCCTCCTGGCTGCAGCTGGTGGGGTAGCCCCTGGAGGCGGGGCTCAGCTGCTCCTCCAGCTTCATCAGGTTGGCCATGTCGGAGAAGTTGCGCTCCAGAGACCGGGGCTCCCCCTGGTGGCAGCCGTCGTAGCTGCGGGTTTACGGGAACAACCTCAGCTCCTTCTCGGAGGAAGCGTGCACGTGGCCCCGCCCCTGCAGCCGAGCCTGCGCACGTCTGACGTACCTGTTCAGGTGATGCAGCATCTGCTGCTCGCTCGGAAGCTGCAGCTGGTGGTGGACGGCGCCGCGCTCAGGCGCCTGGCTCTGGCTGAGCTTCTGGGCCAGGTCGAAGCACTGGCTGCGCAGACACTCCAGACCGCTCAGACACACGTCCTCCTCGGCGTCCCGCCCGTTGGAGCGTCCCTCCTCCACCACGCTGCCCTCCGGGTACCCGTCCTCGGGCAGCACGGCGCCGTGACCCTGCGCCAGGAGCTTGAGCGAATCCACCGTCTCCCGGACCACGTCGCTGTCCAGGTCCACGCTCAGCTCGCCCTTGCCGTCCCCCTGATCGCTGCCGTCCTCGTCCTCGTCCTCGTCCTCGTCCTCCCCGGTGCTGTTGGAGGAGTTGCTGTTCATCTCCGACTCCGTCATGGCCTGGTAGGCCGCGTCTTCTGCGATCTTGCCCAGGTTGAGCAGCGACTTGGCCACCAGCTCGTCGTAGTTCTCGTAGTCGTCCCCGGCGGCGTTGCCGGCGGCGACGGCGGGGCCGTTGTTGTCGTCCTTCAGAGGCGGGAGGAGCTTGGATTGTCCGCTGTGGTTGTAGTGGTTTTCTGCTGCCATGAGAGGAGAAACAGGTCTGAGACTTTCCAGGTTTGAGGACTTCCAACATTGTTCCGACCAGATTGTTCTGCTTCTGCACCTTCGGTTACATCACACACAGGAGTGGGCGGCTGATCAAAGCAGCGCCGCTTCCGTTCATCCTCGCTGCCTTCAAACCAGGAGCGAGGGGAAGCCTCCTCAGATGCGTCTGCACGCTCTCTGCTTCCCTCCCAGTTATGACCCACTTTTCCCTCCAGAAACACAACAGGAGCTGCCAGCCGGCGCTCCGGCGCTCCGGCGCTCCGGCTGTGACTCCCGAGGCACAGACGAGCACCAGAGCCAAGCCCGGAGCTCCAACTCAGGAGCCAGGATTCAGGATGCTGAGGAGAGGAGGTGGAGATGGAGGGAGGAGGTGGAGAGGGAGGAAGGAGGGAGGAGGTGGAGATGGAGGGAGGAGGGAGGGGGTGGAGATGGAGGGAGGAGGGAGGGGGTGGAGAGGGAGGGAGGAGGTGGAGAGGGAGGAAAGATGGAGGAGGTGGAGAGGGGGGAAGGAGGTGGGGAGGGAGGAGGTGGGGAGGGAGGATGGAGGAGGTGGAGATGGAGGGAGGAGGAAGGAGGTGGAGAGGGAGGAAGGAGGGAGGAGGTGGAGATGGAGGGAGGAGGTGGAGAGGGAGGAGGAAGGAGGTGGGGAGGAAGGATGGAGGAGGTGGAGGGAGAAGGAAGGAGGGAGGAGATAGAGGGAGGAGGTGGAGGGAGTCCATCAGGCAGCAGTGCTGAAGGGCTCTCAGGAGGACCGTGAGGACAAGCTGGATGGCTGGAAGTCCAGCTGATGGTCCATCATAGGTTCCTGGGCTTACTGGGAACTCCTCAGGTCCTGGGCTTCTGGGAACTCTCAGGTTCTGGGAACTCCTCAGGTTCTCAAGTCTAAACTGCCAACAACCAAACGGGTTCACTCAGATCACGTGCTGTGATGTGACCTCTCTTCTCTCCTCTCTTCTCAGCATCTCTCTGCTCTCTCATATGGAGGGAGGAGGTAGAGAGGGAGGAGGAAGGAGGTGGGAAGGAAGGATGGAGGAGGTGGGGAGGGAGGATGGAGGAGGTGGAGGGAGAAGGAAGGAGGGAGGAGATAGAGGGAGGAGGTGGAGGGAGTCCATCAGGCAGCAGTGCTGAGGGGCTCTCAGGAGGACCTGAGGACAAGCTGGATGGCTGGAAGCTCCAGCTGATGGTCCATCATAGGTTCCTGGGCTTCCTGGGAACCTCCTCAGGTTCCTGGGAACCTCCTCAGGTTCCTGGGCTTCCTGGGAACCTCCTCAGGTTCCTGGGAACCTCCTCAGGTTCCTCAAAGTCTAAAACTGCCAACAAACCAAAACGGGTTCACATCAGACTCACCGTGCTGATGATGCTGAGCCTCTTCTTCCTCTTCCTCCTCTTCTTCACCCTCCTCCTCCTGCTCCTCTTCATCATCGCCATCTCCCACCTCTTCCTCTTCCTCATACATTCCCTCTTCCTCCTCCTCCTCCTCCTCTTCTTCCACTACTTGCTCCACTGCCATTGTCACCTCTCTTCTCTCCACCTCTACTTCTTCCTCCTCCTCCTCCTCCTCCTCCTCTCCCTGCTCCTCGTTGTCCTCTGAAAACTCATCCTCCATCTCGTCTTCTCCGTCCCTCTCCTCCTCTACTTCCCTGGGCTCCTTGTCCGAACTCCCCACCTCCATGACTTCACCCTCATAGCTGGCGTAGGCGCCGACGTCCTCCCCCTCCCCCTCCTCCTCCTCCTCCTCTCCGAGGCTGGAGGTGAGGAAGGGTCTCCTCTTGGCCGCCGGCTCCAGGGGCTGTTTTTCCAGGGCTTTCCTCTTCTTGGCCAGTGGGCAGCCGTAGACGCTGTAGTCAGACACAGCAGACCTTTACTGGTTACCACCAACAGGAGCTTCAGCTGCTTGGATCTGACCAACACCTCTCCTCCTGCTTGAGCCTCCAGCCTGGAGGAGGAGCAGGAGCAGGAGGAGAAGTGCTGGGCTTGTTCAGAGCCTCAAGGACCCAAACCCCAGCTGGAGGTGTCCAGGCGGCTCCTGACGGCGCCGGCGCCGAGCCCAGAGGAGCGGCGTCGACGCCTCAGCTTGGCCTCAGCGTGACGGCAGCTGCTCGCGTTCTTCTGAGCAGCACGTCAGACCCAACACGGAGGACCATGCAAAGAACCACGCGGTCCTCTTTTACCACCGGTGTTGGCTTATTTTCCTGATTTGACTCCGATCATCGGATACTGATGACTTCACAGCAGATTTTTTTAAAATAAAGACTTAATGAGGACAAAAAGGAGAGAGTGGAAAGAGGAGAGAATCTGATCCCTCCATCCGTTCATTTTCAGTGTGCGTGTGCGTGTGCGTGTGCGTGACCTTAGCCACCTCGCTGTCTCCTACCAATTAAAATTCCAGCGGTAATTAAAGCAGATCAGAAACTGGGGAACGCTGCAGACGAGGGCGAGCGACTATGCATGGTAATTAGAGAGAGAGGGGGTGGGGAAGGGGAGCCGCTCTTCCTCCTAAACACTGATTGGCTGGAGTCTTCACACTCCAGGCTGATCATCACGCCTCTGAGGTCATCCCGGGTCAGCTGACCTGAGATCCGCTCTGGATTTAAACCAGGAGGTTCTGATGGGCTGGAGGAGCAGAACCAGTCGGTTCACACTCGCTCACCAGTCCCACCAGCGGACCGGTCCGACCGGTCTGACTGGTCAGGATGGTCAGGATGGTTAGGACCAGTCGGACCGGTCAGAATGGTCCGACCAGTCGGACCAGTATGACCAGTCGGACCAGTCGGACCAGTCGGACCAGTAGGACCAGTCGGACCAGTCGGACCAGTCGGACCGGTCGGACCAGCCCATCTGGGCGGTGCTGGGCTCAGACTCAGGGTATGTGCGGGGAGGCGGGATTGGCACCGACAGACTGGAGGGGGGAGGGAGGTGTTAATGTGGGCAACACAATGTTCACATCCTATACTAGCGGTTGCCATGGGAGACAGGCTCCATCCCTCCTGGTCCTCATACTGCAGCATCGGCACGGTGCTGTCGCCATGGTGACATCCTCCAGAGGGAGGGAGGGAGAGGTAAAGTGAGTGAAAGAGGGAGAGACAAAGGAAGGTAGGGAGGAAGAAAGAAGGAAATGGGTGGGGGGGCAGTGGCTTTGAACCTGGGCAGAACCAGAATCAAAGCAACAAAGACACTGTTGAGGAATTTCAGGAATGTTGTCCTTCATCACACACAGACCTGCCAACGCGCTTCTGTGGAAGCAGGGGAGCTCAGCCAGCAGGTTACAGCCAGCAGACGCTGGCCACCGCGCGCGCGCGTGTGTGTGTGTGTGTGTGTGTGAACCGAGTGTGTCAGTGTGTCCTTCACAGCTCCATCAGTGAGCTCTGCCAGCGATTCGCCATCCTGCCCTGCTCACGGTCACTTTATTACCTCGGGCGTCAAACACCGCTGTCCAGAGCTGCCAAGCTGTTATATACCAGCCTCCTACACACACACACACACACACACACACACACACACACACACACACATCAGACCGTCTCTGTGTGTTTTCTCCTTTCACAACCAGCTTGGTGAGGCTGATCTTTGCTGATGTTTTGGGGCTGTTGGTGTGTTTGGAGAGGATGCGCTGGACCGGCAGGTCTGAGCCGCCACACTGACCCGAGGACGGCTGGACCAGGACCAGCCTGGACACTGTCCCCGCCCACAGGACCACCTCCACCCCCTGCTGGGTGGAGGCTGCTCACCCCAGCCGGACCAGGCCAAGAAGACGAGTCTTTCCCTGGTCTCACGTCCAAAGAGGCTGGTAAAAGTTTGGTGTGTGTGAGTGTGTGTGTTTGCTAGCCTGAGCAGCGGTGGGCGGGGCCTCCGTACCTGCGGTGCCGAGCGTACTTCCCGCTGACGTGGCCGCTACCGTCGCAGCCTGGAGTCGGACAGCTGAGGAGGACAGAGACTCTGATGAGAAGGAGTCAGGTTGAGGACAGGTGCACGTTGGGACTGAGCGCGCTCTCCTGGACACACAGGTGATGTCTGTCCGTGTGGACGGCTGAAGCAGAACCAGTCTGTCCTCAGGGTTCTGCTGGTTCTGTGTTCAGAAAAACCTCAATTCTGAGCCTGGGGACACTTATGGGTTCAGAAAGAGGACGTCTAGGGACGTCTGAGGATGTTTGAGGACGTCTGGGGACGTCGGTGGATGTCTGGGGATGTTTGAGGACATTTGAAGCCGTCTGGGGAGGTCTGAGGACACGTGTGGACTGAAGGACTCCTCACGGCTCCTGGAGGAGCAACAGGAGCTTCTGAGTCATTGCTGCAGCCTGAGAACACGCAGCTGACCTTTGACCCCAGCCTGCATCTCCACACCCTCCGTTCTGCATCACCTGACCCACTCGCTGCAAATGTAGGCTAGGTGGAGAGATGGAGAGGAGGAGGAACACGTCAGCGTGTTAACTAGCTTTTTCTCTTCCGGAGCACGTTGTCATGGCTGGCAGCAGGCGTGTGGTCCGAACCGGAAACACGTGAAGCAGACGTAAGTCAGCTGCTGCTGATGAAGGAACCACAATCTAGATTTTTGGACCCAGTGTAAACGTTGTGTATCTCCAAGCAGGCGATGCAGGATGGTAACCAAGGCAACTTCAGCAGGACGTCTGCCCCTACAGCCTCAACGCTCGCCGCTTCGCATCCCACTGAGATTAGGGCAGGGCAGCAGACGAGCAGGAGAGGATGGGAGCTGCTCAGTAGCACGTCCACACGTCCACACACAGGCCTTCCATGAACAGGTGTTTCACAAGAGGCGGGGTCATCTCCTTCTTGTTAGAGTCCACGGGGAGGCGTGGGGGCGTGGCCTCAGTCAGAGGGCACCGGGCGGATGCAGATGTGCAGGAAGTTGTCGGGGTGACTCAGGTGTTCGCTCAGCCACTGCAGAGGAGTCTCCAGCAGCGGCTCGATGCCGTGGATTACCA